>QANX01007392.1:255082-348567 GCA_003254975.1 Ochetophila trinervis
GAAAAAAAAAAAAAAAAAAAAGGAAAAGAAAGAGAGTCCTAGGATCTGGTGAGGAAGTGAAGGGGGGGTGGCAAAGGGAATGGTTTAAGGCGTGGGGGAATCTGTTTGGGTAGCTGCACGCGAACTTATCGCCCCAAATCATGAGAGAGAGAGAGTTTTCTTGTAGTTATATTTTTTAGAGAGCTTTTTATTAAAAGGGTCTTTTTCTTTTGCACTTCCCAAAATCTTCTTCATAGAAAATAAGAAGAAGAAGAAGAGTGAGTGAGTGTGAGTGAATTAGAGACCTAAAAATAAAGAAAGATGAAATAAAGAAAAGAAAAAGGGTAATCAAAACCCAAGAAAGGTGTTCCCCAGTTGAGGCCCAAGGCAGTGCTCGTTTAGCGCCGGTGTCTCCGCTTTGGGTTGTTGCCTATTTTCCCTATTCGCTAACCCCGCTTGAATCTTGCTTAATTTTGTCTCTCTCTCACTTGCTCTCTATGTGTTTGTGTGTGTGCGTGAGAGAAAGCAACTTTGTTACGTACTCCTTCCTTGCCCTTCAGAAACTTCTTTCTAGACAAATCCCTTTCGCTGACATTCTGCACTTCTGTTCCCAAGATACTCTCTCTCTCTCTCTTTTACCATACAAAATATGACCAATCTTTAACTTCTACTTTCTACGTACAAAATCTTAATTGCTTGCTTATTTGGGCACTACCAAGTGCTAAAATTAGGTTCTCTGGACAGTACTCTTCCTTGTAAAACCACTGGCTTTTTATGATCATTTTATTCCTCTACTCTATTACTTTTCTATATATGTACCATCTATCTTTCTATTAACAGATTATTCTGATGGAAACTCAAGAATTTGAGAGAAATAATAACCCATTAATGTTTTCACTTTTCCTTAATGGGATACATAAAAAGTTATGTTACAATGAAACAAAACCCATATTTTAATATTTCGAATGTATTAATGCTCAGTTTTGACAGATTTGTTTATACGGAAGGACGGGTACATATAAGCCAACTATCTTATTCTCTCTTTGTACTAATAAAGTTTTTAGTTTTTAAATTAGTCAATCAAAAATGCGAGCATGATATAAAAAGGTGAGGGGTTTAAAATAATAATAATAATAATAAATTAAAGGAAGAAAAGAAAGAGAAAGAGAAGAAGAGAGTACAATCAAAAGGAGTTTGTTTTGGTTTTTTTTTTTTTTGGTGGGAGAATATTTTCAGGTGCATGCGCAAAAGAGAGTGAGCTGAGTTTGATTTTGATTGAGTAGAAACGAAGCATGAGAAAACCTAAAGTAAGTTTTGCTCCCTCTTGACATCATTCCACTCACCTTCTATACCTTCCCATCCCGAGGCAAAACCTGCCAGTATACATTCTCTGCCTCTCCACCCCCTTCCCTCTAACTCATTCTCTCATCTCCATGCTTCTCTCCCTTTTTCCCTCTCTTACTTGCTTTCTTATACATTCCTAGCTAATCACCATCACCAATTTCATGAGCAGGCCCCTGTTTCTTTCCTCTCTGTCGTTTATAGTTGTTTAAGGTTCTTTATCCATTGCGCTGCACACACATGTACGGATGAAATTTTCATTAAGACTGTCACTAAAAATTCATTTTAGTGGTAAATTTGAAAATTGTCTCCACACACACACACACACACATATATATATATATACATTAGTTCATCTTATCACTGTTCATCTTCTTCTCTATAAGTCCATTTCTTTGCTAGCCATTATATATATATATATATATGTATATATATAGCTCAATAGAAGCTAGAGCATAGCATTTTTTGGATATTGCATGGTATTATGAATTTTGTTTTCTTAGTTGTTAATACAATATTATATGTTTAAATTAAGATCAATATCTTTTAGTTAGCTAGCATAATTGGTTTTTGATGCCGACTATTCTCTGTTCATTTTTCTCTTAGCATTTGGAAAAAAAGGCATATATATATATATATATATATAAATAACATGGATTGGGTTGGAATATTAAACATCATGATTTGAATATCCCACTTAGCATTAGTAGTGTCCCCAACTCCAACCACTAATAATGGACCACCTTGACCTTCCTGCTCCTACTTCCATCAAGCTATACACCTTTTTCCTTACCAGGAATTACCTAAAATCTAACTATTAAATGGGGACCCCATTTGGTATTCTTTAATCAACTACTTTTTTTTCCCTTTTTGTTAGGTAAGTGGTACCCAAGCCCTGTGAGCTTAAAAAAAACAGACCACTGCAATCTCTCTTTAAACTCACATGGTTTTGGAATAACTTGATCGATGTCTCTGTGTGTTTCTTTCCAGTACTAGCATTTTTTAGGTGAAAGAAACTTTCGTCTAATTTTCTTCTTTTGCCTTTTCCTTATGAGAGAGAGAGAGAGAGAGAGAGAGAGAGAGAGAGATTTTGATGGATGTTTAGGAAGCAAAACAAGAAGAAAAAGCGATGTTGGTGAGGTTCAATCCGAAGACGGATTTACACATGGAAGTAGTAAAATACGATCTCAGATTGAGCCGCGCCAATATCACTATCTTTTATATGTTCTTCATTTTGCTTTCTCCCTCTATATCTCATCAAAATAATCTCCTCTCTTACAATTAAACAGTTAGAAATACATATCTATCATCACCTTCATTGTTTTGATTGTTATAAAAAATATATATATATATATATATATATGTACAGGTATATATATTCCTTTATAGTATTACTTCTTCCTCAATAAATTTCAAAACGTGTAAATATAATAAGAATCGCTCTGGCTTGCTTCATGATTATTCTTTCTTGCTTTGTCCTTTTCAGCAAATGTGGCTACTTTTGCTGGCCTTCCACTTTCAAAACCAGAAGCCTCTGCACAGGTATGTACATATGCATGAATACAGGGCGCGCGCACGCGCACACACACACACACACATATACATAAGAATATATCATATTTTAAATTGAATAATATCGTTCCAATGTATATATGTAGTCTACCTAGCTACTTTTCAGAATGTAGCAAAAAGTGTTACGATATTCCTATACATTTTCAGTATTATAAATTAATTAGGAGTTAAATAAGCTCGTATCTCAATTTTATTTTTCTTAAGTAATAGGTTTACATGACCTCAAAAAGTAAAAGAGGAGAAAAATATATACCAGTCCTTACTCCTTAGCTAGCAAGTTCTATTCATCAAGAAATTTTTTTAATTTTATAAATAGGCTAGGCTATCTCAATCATATATAACTACTCGTATCCTTGTTGTACAAAAATGATCATACAATCCTCCAATTTCATCAACTCACATGCACTAAGTTAATCAGAGTAAACTCTTGTTCCTTTTTTTTTTTTTTCTTATTTTTATGGATCTTAATTATATATCCAAAAAATAATATATTTTGTTTTACGCACATTTTGGTAAATACTGGCACTGTCTATTTCTAATATGTATTTTAAAAAACAAAAAAAAAAAATATCAATTAGTTTGTAGGGCCGGTAAGATGCTTAATGTCATTTTATAATTTTCTTTTTGTTTTTAGCCAAAATCACTATATAATATTGAAACAAGAAAAATTAGCATTTCCAATATTGTTTATATTTTAATTGCATACTTAATTATGGAGACGTCCCTAGCTATACTAAAGTTTTTTACCAACGTTTTTAACAAATCATCATGATCATTGAAATTACGTAGACGAATGGTGTATAAAAGATGAAAAGTTAAAATCAGTTATGGATTTCAAGCAAAAAAAAAAAGAAAAAAAAATTCAGTTATGGATTAAAATATTTAAATTTCCATTTTTGTATTTTTTTAATCAACAATTGAATATGACCATTTCAATGGCCGTTGCATGTTTTGTCAAAAAGATTGATAAAAATAAACTTTGATACATGGAATCTTATTCCTAATATTATGAATTTTAGTTTCGCAATGGTTTCTTATATATATACACACACTTGGGACATATTAATTGTGATTAATCAATTAATTTGAACATATTGATTTATTATTTATTTTTTTATTCATTTTTATATTTTTGCAGTATAGTAATGAAATTGAAGAAATTCTAACTATATATAGTAGTAAATGAATGATGATGTGATTTTTAGTTTCGCAATGGTTTCTTATATATATACACACACTTGGGACATATTAATTGTGATTAATCAATTAATTTGAACATATTGATTTATTATTTATTTATTCATTTTTATATTTTTGCAGTATAGTAATGAAATTGAAGAAATTCTAACTATATATAGTAGTAAATGAATGACGATGTTCTGTGCCATTTTTCCTATCTCTATTCTCTGACGTCAAAGTATTACTCTGTGCTTAGTTTATGTTTTTTTCTTTGTAATTTTTATTAAAATGAAGTGATATTATATCGAATACAAAAAATGGGATAGAAGATCCAGATCTACTAATACATGTAGTGATGAGATCAAAACATCCAACAGTTTCGCATGAAAGAAACCCAAATAATGAACGAATGGGGACGAATTTTTTTCCCATTTTCACTGTCTCCATTCTTGTCCCACTATCACTTCATTTGAAAAAAAGAAGTTAAAAAAATATAAAATAAATAAGCAAATAAAGAGTAACCACTTTTTAGATGGCGTGAAATGTTATCACTAATTAGATAAGAATGAAAATATAAAAAATGGAACAGAAAATCGTGATTCATTTACAAAATTACAAATACTCGATCGATGATCAAACCTCTCTAAAATATTATTTTGTTGTAATTCTAGTCTAACATCTAAAAAAAAAATGACGAACGAAAGTTGATACACACACGAGACATCCATCACAGTGTTTTTAATTAAAAAATTAAAAATGTATATGGCTTTGCATATATTGAATCCCAACTGTGAACCATGAGGACTAATGTGTGAAAAATTGAGAATAGCTTTTGAAACATTAAACACTATTTTTCTTAAAAGCACTTTTAAGAAGCAGCCTGCAGAACTGGTAATATTTGGTTCATTCAAACTAGATAAATATTTAGAATATTTTTAATGGTGTTTTTTATTTTAAAAAGTATAATTTTTAAAATAATCAGTATTTTAAAGAATTTTAAAAAAATAATGAGTGAAATTTTTTATCAACTTCAACAATACTTTCTATAATTACTAATTATTTTGTATTTATACATAAACAATTATGATTTATGTTTTTTCTTCTTTTTTTTCCTCCCCGCACCAAAATAGTATTTTAAAAAATTAAAATATGAAATTCTAATTAATATAAGTAATTATAAGTGTACATTGAAAATTCTAAAGTAATAAATGAATTTATTAAAAAGTTTTATATAAAGAGTAAACTTGTTTTTCTATATTTTGAGAGCTAATATACTTTTTTATTTTATTTATTTTTTTAATTTAAAAAATTCATTGGAAATATACAAAAGAAATGTAGCTATTTAGAATAGAGAATATGAAATTTTTATAGAGCCTATCGAATAAGTTCTTAAATGTCATTTAGTATGGAGTTCAATTTTTTATTTTTGATTGTTTCTATTTAATTATGTATATTTTATTTCCAATATTAGTTAATATTAATTAGTTAGAGTATGTTAGACATTTCAATTAACTACAATTTAAAAAAAAAAAAACATAAATGCTAAAAACTATTTATTATATTTTTTTCCGCTTCAAATTAATTTGAATACTGCTAAAGATACTAAGAATTATTCTAAGATGCTTACCAAGTAATGAGGCATAAGTATTTGATTTACTTACATATTAGTTACACTCATATTTTCAACGGTTTACTTGTCTATAATTAAGTTAAATTAATTTTTAATTCAATAAATTAAAGTAATAACACATCAATTTTCCATTGTCTTGGTAAACATCTTAGTATTCCTAGCTATATCATTACTCTCATTATTATTTGAGATGCTTAATTAACAAACTCCGGCTACCATTAGTGTTACATATTTAATTCTGATATTATTTCATTTACTATGTTTGTTTAATGGTTATTATTATTACTGTTAATTAACATTTATTGTTATTAATGATGAGTTGATTTGTATTCTATGATAAGGGTTAATGAAACGGTGAGTTTTTCTTTTGGAACCGTTGAGTTTTCTTGAAGGCTACGATTGTGACACGTGGCTTCTTCTTGGCTGTTGGATGCGCTGCTTACTGTTTTGTATATACTTACCGTATATTGTTGAGAATGTTCGGTGGTCAATTTCTAGGGTTTCTAGTGAGAGATTAGAGAGAGATGCTCTGCGTGTGTTGTATTACCTGTTAATCTTCATCTTTTCTGTTATTCTTCTGTGTGAATATTGTGTGTGAGATATACTGAGTGTAAATCTTTTCTTTGTGTTGTGATAAAGTGTGAGAGGTGTGAGGTAGTTCTATTGTGTGTAGAACGTTCATAGATTTGTATTATTCCTGGATTTCTCTAAGATTATAGCATAGGTTCCGGTTTGTTTGACCGGAGCACCGTGGATGTAGACAGAGTTTACTCTGTTGAACCACGTTAAATTGTTGTGTCTTCTTTACTGCTTTCTGTACATTAACGGTCCAACACTGTTCCTCAAAGTTTTCTGGTAATATTTTTTTTTAACATTTGGTATTAGAGCTTGTTTCGTTTGTTGATTATGAAATTTCTTGTTCTTGTTTTTTGTGTTACAGTTACTTAAGGGTTTTTTCTTTTAATCTGAGAAGGCTCTGCAGTGGAAACACTGTAGGTCCGTAAAGATTAACGATTTAAATTCTTTTGTTCTGTTACTGTGCATTATTTGTTGTTAATCTTGGCTTTATCCTCGTCTCTCTGAGTCTACTTTTTGGATCATCATCTATCTGGTAGAAAATTGATGGTTTTACATTTTCTTTAAAGATCCGTAGAGCCTTTAACCTTTTTTTTCCTGTAATGTCTGTGTGACTGTGTCCTTTTAGGATTTTAAGAGTTTCTTTAAAGAAGGTGACTAGACCCGGTTTTTTGCTATAGATTGGAGGTCCTGGTTTTCTTTTAGAGAACGAGAGGTTCTGGATCAATCTTTTGTTCAAGGTTGATCATCTGTCTTTGTGATTTCTTTTATTACTTCGTGTTGTATAAATATTTGTTTATGTCCTATATATATCTTTTTGTTCTCTGTGTGGTGAAAATATATATAAAACAAATATATTGTCTCTGGTTTATTTTCTTTTTCCAAAAATCTTTTGTAAGTATTTTTTGTTTTGATTCAGATATACTTGTTCTCGAGTTTTGTTGTTTATTTTTCACTGTGATATACATACATATATATATATATATATAATATGTTTGCAAAAGTGGAAGTAGAAGTCTTCAATGGTAAAGGAGATTTCCTTTTGTGGAGAAGAAAAATGAAGGCTGTTTTGGTCCAAATGAAGGTTGCTAAAGCAATCGATGGTTCCAGGAACCGATGACAAAAAAAAAGGTAGAGATAGATGAAATTGCCTTTAGTACTATCATATTGCATTTGTCTGATAGTGTGCTTCGAAAGGTGAATGAGGTAAAATCTACTTCTGAACTTTGGACTAAACTTGAATCTTTGTTTCTTACTAAGTCTCTGCCTGATCGTATTCGTTTGTTAGAAAAATTCTTTAGTTTTAAAATGGATGCTACTAAGGACCTTGAATTTAATTTGGATATCTATAATCGTTTAATGCTAAGTTTGACTGATTGTGGTGAAAAATTTTCTGAGGAGCACTATTATGTTATTTTAATAAATTCTCTGCCTGATTCTTTTAAAGATGTTAAAAACATAATTAAGTATGGTAGAGATTCCTTAACCTTAGATTCTGTCTCCAATGCTTTAAAGTCTAGGGAACAGGAGTTCAAAAGTGAGACTAAAAATAAAATCCTATTTGCTAGAGGAAGACCTGCTTTTAAAATTAATAATTTTAATAAGAAAAATAGGTTTAATTCTAAGAGTAATTCTAAGCATAGATCAGGGAATAACTTTGATAATCAGAACAATAGAAACAATAGCAATAATAATAATAGGCTATGCTATTACTGTAAGAAATCAGGGCATGTTATTAAAAACAGTTTTAAAAGAAAAAAGGATGAAAATGATAAAATACAGTCTTCGAATATTAATAAAACTGTCTCTGGTGAAGTATCCAATGTTTCTTTTGATTATTCTTTGTGTGAAGTACTAATGGCCTCCTCAGTGATGACTGATTCTGAATGGGTTTTGGACTCTGGATGTTCTTTCCATATGTGCCCTGATATTAATGCATTTTATGATTACTCTGAAATATCTGCTGGAAATGTATTGCTTGGTAATAATGTCTCTTGTGATATTGTTGGTACTGGTAGCATTAAACTTAAACTGCATGATGGATCTGTTAAATCCCTTTGTAATGTTAGACATGTGCCTAATCTGAAAAGAAATCTGATCTCAATTGGCATGCTTGATGAATGTGGTTATAATTGTAAAACTGAGAGTGGTATGATAAAAATATCTAAAGGTGCTTTGACTGTCATGAAAGGAATTAAAAAAAATGGTTTGTACATTCTACTTGGAAATACTTGTAATGATTGTTTAAATGCTTCTGTAAACAACTCTGCTGATTTTACTATTATGTGGCATCAAAGATTAGGTCATATGAGTGAGAAAGGATTATATTACTTAAATAAAATGAAGGTGTTTGACAAAGACAAAGTTAGTAAGTTAGAATTCTGTGAAAACTGTGTGTTAGGAAAACAATATAAACTGAGTTTCAATTCTAGTGTGAATAGAGCTAAGTTTGTTCTTGATTATGTTCATGCTGATCTCTGGGGCCCTTCTCGTATTCAAACCCAAACTGGTAAGTACTATTTCCTTTCGATAGTAGATGATTTTTCTAGAAAAGTCTGGATATCCCTTTTAAGATTAAAGGATGAAGCCTTTACCAAGTTTAAAGATTGGAAAACCTTAGTAGAAAACCAATTAGAAAAATCAGTTAAGGTTCTCATGACTGACAACGGGTTAGAGTTTTGTAATAGGGAGTTTGATGAGTTCTGTACTTCTGAAGGCATCCTTAGGCATAGAACAGTGAGACATTCTCCTCAGCAAAATGGAGTTGCTGAGAGAATGAATAGGACTCTCCTTGATAAGGTAAGATGTATGCTAATCTCTTCTGGTCTCCCCTCTTTGTTTTGGGGTGAGACTATAATGACTGGTGCTTACTTAGTTAACATGTCCCCTTCCTCTGCCCTTGAGTTTAAAACCCCTGAACATCTATGGTCTGGAAAGGTTCCAGACTATGGTAAACTTAGAGTCTTTGGCTGTGCAGCATATGCACACCAAACTATAGGAAAACTTGAACCTAGAAGTCAGAAATGTGTCTTCTTAGGCTATCCTCAGGGAGTTAAGGGTTATAGACTTTGGTTAAGGGAGGACAAGGGTTTTAAGGTTATAATTAGCAGGGATGTTATCTTTGATGAGAGTAGTATGCCCTGTAAACTAAAAGATCAGGGTGAACCACTTTTAGAGAGTCAGGATAGCAACGATACTAGGGAACTTGAGTTATTTTCAGAGGTGGAGAATAACCTGAGTAAACCCACTGAGGAGACTGAAGAAAACTCTGAGAAAACTAAGTCAGATGATCATGCTGTCTCAAGGGGTCTGAGTGAACCCGAAGGAAGTCTAGAAGATGAGAATTTCATTCCTAGTGATACTGTAAACCCTGGATACATATTAACCAGAGATAGAGCCAAAAGGAAAATAATTCCCAATAAAAGACTTGCCTTTGCTGATTGTATTGCTTATGCCTTAATCTCTTATCTAGAACTTTCTGATTCTGAGCCTAAAACATATGTAGAGGCCATAAGATCTAAACACTCTAAAAACTGGAAAGATGCCATGGATGAAGAGATGAAGTCTCTTCATTCAAATAAAACATGGGAGTTGGTGAAACCGTCTGTTAATCAAAGGGTTGTAGAGTGTAAGTGGATTTACAAAGTAAAGGAGGGAGCTTCTAGTGATGAATCTGTTAGGTTTAAGGCAAGCTTAGTTGCCAAGGGTTTTACACAGGTTGAGGGTATAGACTACAATGGGATCTTCTCTCCTGTAGTTAAATACACTACTATTAGAACTGTTTTAGCTTTGGTTACCTAATTTAATTGGGAATTAGAACAAATGGATGTTAAAACTGTTTTTCTACATGGTGACCTAGATGAAACCATTTATATGAGACAACCAGAGGGTTTTAAAGTGAGGGAGAAAGATGTTAAACTTGTCTGTTTGTTAAAAAAGTCTCTATATGGATTAAAACAGTCTCCAAGACAGTGGTATAAACGTTTTGACTCATTTATTGTTAAATCTGGTTTTGTGAGAAGTCAATTTGATACTTGTCTATATTTGAAAGATTTAATGACTGACAAAACTGTTTACTTACTTCTATATGTGGATGACATATTAATAGCTGGACCAAATTTTTCTGTTATTCAAAGTATTAAAATGTTGTTGAAATCTGAATTTGAAATGCAAGATTTAGGATGTGCTAAGAAAATTTTAGGTATTAATATAGAGAGGAACATACCTGATGGTACAATGAAACTTTCTCAGTCCTCTTATTTAAAAAGGGTTGTTTCTAAATTTTTAGTGGAAGATTTCAAACCTGTTAATGTTCCTTTTGGTGGTCATTTTAAATTGTTTTGTAGTTTATGTCCTGTTACTGAATTTGAGAAAGAGGATATGCTTTCTGTGCCCTATTCGAATGTTGTTGGTTCTGTTATGTATTCTATGTTATGTACCATACCAGATTTAGCCTTTTCCATTAGTATTTTAAGTAGATATATGTCTAATCCTGGAAGAGGCCACTGGGAAGCTATGAAGTGGCTTCTCAGATACCTAGATACTACAGAATCAGAGGGTTTAATCTATAAAAGAAATAGATCTGGTGTGGTGTTACTTGGTTTTATGGATTCTGATTTTGCAAGTGATAGGGACAACCAAAAATCTGTTTCTTCTTACATGTTTACTCTGTGTGGTAGCTGTATAAGTTGGAAGTCTCATTTACAACTTGTGGTATCTTTATCTACCACAGAGGCTGAATACATAACTGCTACAGAGGCTGCTAAGGAAGCTGTATGGTTAAAAGGTTTGTTAGAGGAATTAAGAGTTTTAACTCATGAGGTAATGATGTTTTCAGATAGTCAAAGTGCTATTCATTTGTGTAAAAATCCTGTATTTCATGAGAGATCTAACCACATTCAAGTTAGATATCATTTTATTAGAAATTTAATTTTTGATTGTGTGTTTAATCTAGATAAAATTCCTACAGAGCTTGATCCAGCTGATATGGGAACCAAGTTACTTCCTGTGGGTAAATTTAATACCTGCAAAGGATTGCTTTAAATTGGAGCAATCTGATTTTTCTTTTATATTTTTCTGTGTGATGAAGGTCATGTGAAACTATGCTATAATTCTAGGGAAATTCTGAATAATGTCAAAATTAGGTGGAGATTTGTTAGATATTTAATTATGATATTATTTTATTTACTATGTTTGTTTAATGGTTATTATTATTACTGTTAATTAACATTTATTGTTATTAACGATGAGTTGATTTGTATTTTATGATAAGGGTTAATGAAACAGTGCGTTTTTCTCTTGGAACCGGTTGAGTTTTCTTGAAGGCTACGATTGTGACACGTGGCTTCTTCTTGGCTGTTGGATGCGCCGCTTACTGTTTTGTATATACTTACCGTATATTGTTGAGACAGTTCGGTGGTCAATTTCTAGGGTTTCTAGTGAGAGGTTAGAGAGAGATGCTCTGCGTGTGTTGTATTACCTGTTAATCTTCATCTTTTCTGTTATTCTTCTGTGTGAATACTGTGTGTGAGATATATTGAGTATAAATCTTTTCTTTGTGTTGTGATAAAGTGTGAGAGGTGTGAGGTAGTTCTACTGTGTGTAGAACGTTCATAGATTTGTATTATTCCTGGATTTCTCTAAGATTATAGCATAGGTTTCGATTTGTTTGACCGGAGCACCGTGGATGTAGACAGAGTTTACTTTGTTGAACCACGTTAAATTGCTGTGTCTTATTTACTGCTTTCTGTACATTAACGGTCCAACACCATTCCTCAAAGTTTTCTGGTAATATTTTTCTTTAACAATTAGGTACCTAACAGAGATATTTGAAATAAACAAATTATACATAATTTATTAAAAAAAGAAAAAATCTAGTACTAAACAACAATTTAATGATTGAATTTCCTTTCCATTCCTTCATTTTTTTAATTATTAACTTTTTTCAAATGAAAACAGGGAGTTTACTTCTTTAGTCTTGGGTTTTCATATATGTATGGTATGTACCTTTGAGATTGTTAAAGAAAATATTACCAAAAACTTTCGAAGAACGGTGTTGGACCGTTAATGAACAGAAAACAGTAAAAAAGACATAGCAATTTAACGTGGTTCAATAGAGTAACCTCTGTCTACATCTACGGTGCTCCGGCCAAAAAAACCGGAACCTATGCTATAATCTTAGAGAAATCTAGGAATAATACAAACCTATGAATGTTCTACACACAGTAGAACTTCCTCATACCTCTCACACCTTCACACAATACAAAAAACATATTTACACTCAGTAAATCTCACACACAGTATTCACATAGAAGAAGAACAACAAAGATGAAGATGAACAGGTAATACAACCCACGCAGAGCACCTCTCTCTAACTTCTCTCTAGAAACCTTAGAAACTGCCAACTGAACCGTCTCAATAGTATAAGGTAAGTATATACAAAACAGTGAGCAGAACATCCAACAGCCAAGAAGAAGCCACATGTCACAATCGTAGCTTTAAAAAAAAACTCAACCGATTCCAAGAGAATCACATTGTTTCATTAACTTTTATCATAGAATACAAATCAACTCATCATTAATATAATAACAGTAATAGTTAATGATAATAATAATGAAATTAAACAAACACAGCAAATGATATAATATCAAAATTAAATATCTAACAGAGATATTTGAGAAACTTAACATATACGAGAAAAACAAAGAAAAAAAGGGAAAGCGTTCTTTCTTTATTGACGATTTAAATATGCAGAACAAGAATATGAGACCTAACTAACTAATGATTACATCGCAACTAATTAATTCAATTGAAACAGATAAAGCTTTAATAAAAAAAAAATTAACTGAAACAGATAAGACCTATTAGTTCTTTGACTATATGTACGAAATACTGACATCTTAGCTTGACATTTGACTTTGACAGTGTCATACTTATTATTCTCAACATTTGCCCAAAAAATCTCTAATTTTAACTCGGTCTTGGTTTTTTTTTTCAACAATATTAACCAACTATTATTTGGAAATCTTATTATTCCTTAATCATGCTCTATCAATATTAGACGTACTAAATATTAATTCTCAAACTGTCCCTTACACGTCCAATATAACAAACTTGCTAACTTAATTATATACAAAAAATTTCAATGCATATATTACACACAACATATCTATATTAAATATAGCTGTTTAAACAAGGATGCCAGCTTTAAATAAATGCCTAGCCATCTAAGAAACTTATAAACCCAGGTCTTCTCTCTTTCTGGTTATAACCTTTTAAAAATTGCGTAGAAGATATTGGAAAAACCCTAACCTCAAACACAAAATCTCAAAGGGTTTTTTAGGTTTCTGATATGCTTCTCTAGGGCAATCCTTGAAGGACTTCCCAAAGGGTTATACTATTTTCAGACCAAAAATGCATTAACTATCTTTACAAAATATGCAATTTAGCTAGGGTTGTCTAGAAGCAGCTGGTAGGTTTTCTTTTTTTCTCATTCATAAATTTATATTGGCGATACGTACGGGATAGAGGTTCTGCATCATATGACATCTCCGAGGATCGGAGTGGAGTTGCCGGAGAGCTGCCTATGCTGTGCAGTGCTGTCGCCCAGGGCCAGGCTCAATGACTCCTTGAGGAGGAGTTCTGCTTATAATAGGCTGCCTCAAGAGCCTCTTAGGCTCTCTATTTTCAAATTGGATGGCTCTTGTTTTGGTAAGTTTTCATTTCTATATATGTATATATAATATTTGCATATGTACGAAATCCCAGACAGAAAATCTAAAAAATTATACGAATGTGATACAATATTATGATGATATATATAGAAGTGAACGTTTCAAGGACGGCTACTGTAGCGGAACTTAAAGAGGCGGTAAAAGATGTATTCAGACAGTTAACTAATGAGACAGAAAGCTATATTTCATGGTACGTACGGGTGAGGCAAAGTTGTTTAATGAATGATACAAGCACATCAATTTATGGCTTTATTTTTATTACTTATGTGACTTTGTGCATCATCAATTTCACAACAATTAACATATAACATTCCATCAACTAAGGTGTTTTTTTTTTTTTGGGTAATTCTCAAAGGTGGAAATTATGGGGGCAAGGGAAAATTAATTTTCAAAGGTGGAAACTTGTTTTATATATTTTATTATAAACAAAATTACCTTCAATTTTAAAATATAAATTTAACTTAATTACTTATAACTCCTAAATCTTTCATTGCCAGTAAATTACTAAAAAAGCGATTCCTAGGAACTGATTCTTAATAAACTGATTCTCGGAAATCATTTTCATTCAAAATTTTGACACTTCCCAAACAGAGCCTTAAGTAAAATTAAACAATTTGAAAATGATATATATACACACCATACATACTATATATAATGTAAGGTAGCAAGGATTAAGATGAATTTTTTGAACTCATGATTAATATTAATTTTTGAATCTGGTCATTTAAGATAAATAATTTTTGTGTTTCACCAGGTCGCATGTATGGAGTCATTTTTGCTTAAGCTACAATGGTCGGAAGCTAATTGATGACAAAACAAACATTCGATTCCTTGGAATCAGAGATGGTGATCAGGTCTCCTTACATTTTCATGTTACTTTAATTTTTGGGGTATAAATGCCCGAAATCAAATGTTTTTACTTTGTCTGAAATATATATATATATATATATATATATATATAATTTTTTTTTTCTCTTTCTAACCTTTATAATCATGAGTCAAGTAGAGAGAGTAGATTAAAAAATATATGTTGGTTGATTTTTTTTTTTTGGTGAATATATATGTTGGTTGATGAAAGCAAATAAGATACACAAATTCATATATCGTCTATATTTTTTAGATATATATATTAATATTTATATATATATATATATATATATAAATTTCTGCTTTAGAAAACTTCAAATGCATATGGAGAGCTTCATTTCTCACTTAACCGAAGAAACATTATTTATCTTTTTGTTTTTCCTTAGAATTTTTTTTTATTTGATTGAATATATTTTTCTTTCATTAAATAAAAAAATAAACATTTAATATGAAAAAGTATACCAACTAACTCATAAAGCCAAAATCAGAAAATAATTAATATTGATGGTTGTTTTCATATGGAATGAAATATAAACGAGAATATTATAGCAAAGGTGAAGAAATACAAATGAAAAACATTAGACAAGTCTTTTTTTTTTTTTTGGCGTTAAATGACAAGAAAAAGTATTTAAAGTTTTCTATAAGTTAAGTTTGAGCTTTAGCCGTGTTTCTTTGACAGTGATTTTCATTTATTAGCCACTAATTCTTTGTTTTCCAAAAATATACAGCTCTGCTTTGTCCAGCATCTTTCGAAAGGCCAACAATCATTGATATGAACAGCTTATGATGTAAACTAAAATGGTTATGAAAGGTCTGACAACAAGTTATCCATTAGGTTTGGATGGAGTTCGCTGTAATTTCTTCATAATTCGATCGTTTGGATCCAAAGATTATGTAAATCAAAGTGGGGCAATATACTTAAAGTAAATTAAGATCATTTTTGGGTCCAATTTCCATATTGGAAAGTGCAAAGAGATAAGTGACGAGACAGTGTTGATGATGACTTGCTCATGCTAGCCAGCACAAATGTTATATATTGTGTACCTAACTTAACAGCAATAATTTTATATATTGTGTACCTAATTTAACAGCAATAATTTTCACTAACTTTCAGCAATTAATACCCCAATTTATGCAGAATTTAAAGTGCCTTGTAACACATTTTTATATACAAAGTGAAAACTTTGTTTGGGTCTTGCTCTTCATGTTCAGATGGTCTGGCTATCAGTTAGAGTGAGAGTAATTTGGTTGGAATTTTCTTTAATGAGCATGGAATATTGAATGAGTTTTTTTTCTTTTTTTTATAATGGAATTAGTTATATAGTTGTTTGAAAACCAATTTATACTAATTGTAATTTGATTGGATTAAATTTGATGGACATGGTAGTTTTAATTATATCATGGATCCATGCTCAAAGGAAAGTGCTATAAATAATAAAAAAGAGAAAACAGTAATGACTTTTTAGACCTCATCAAAGTTGAGAAATAGGAGCAAAGAAGGGCAGAGAGGCACCCTAAAATTCCTTCTTATGACAGCAAAGCATATTATCTCAACTGCAAATGAAAACCCTTTCACTTCTAAAATTGGTACGTGGAATATGTTAAAGGAAGATAAGATTCCAAGTTAGGTGTGATGTCAAAAACAACCAATTGCAAAAATGCGCATATATTTCAGACATATATGCCCAGCATAAAGACCTAATTATTTGCTTCATTATATATATTGTGAAAATATATTTTTTACTATATAAAAGACTTATTTATACATGGTATTATATCCAACGTGCTAATATGTTAAATGCTGAGATGCCATCAATAATTTAAAATTAAAAACATCTTAGCACTCAACAAGTCAGAAAATTTGAAAAAAAATTAAAATTATTTACCAAAAAGAAAAAATAATTAAAATGCTACATGCCAGTTAAAGGTCTGATAGGCTTTATATAACTTGCCTAGGTGCGGATACCTTGGTGTATGAAATGTAGAAGATCATTCTGGGAATTGTTTACAATGAAAAGATTCAATCAGCTTTCTATTTGGAGCAAGGCCTCTTAATAGTAGGATCCTGAAGCAGAGATCAGAACAAAATTTAGTAGCATAGTTTTTCAGAGAAAAAAAAAAAAAAAAAAAAAAAAACAGGTTTGCAATTCCCAAAACTCAAAAGCAATTAATATTCATGTAGTTGCAAATAACAATCTTGGAAATGGTAGTTTTTATCTAATTACAAGATATATCTCAATTACAACACAGGCAAATCGTGAGCAATGTTCCAATTTGATGGTTAGCTCTCCAATTGTAAAGGGTCTGTAAGAAAAGGAAAATGATGAAGCCTTCCTCTTCCATTAATGTCCCTTTCAGCTGGCTCTGCCAAATTTCAAACACCCAAAAAATTATACAAGCTTGAAATATTGTCTTCACACAACCCGGCTAACAAAAGATGGCATCAACCTTTGTTTTTTCATTCAATAGCTGAGCCAGTCAAGCAAATGATAATCTGACTGCCCCTCACCTATTATGCTGCTTTCCAGTATGTAGTGGAGAATTTCTGATGCTTTTGGATTGTGTGTGTGTGAGCTGCTGGGTTCCATCAGATTTCTTCTTGCGCCTCCCTTGTTGAGATAGACGAGAGTGATACGATAAGATAGCAAGGTCGTTAAGATCTTGCAATGGAGTAAGAACCTTCACTACTTCATCCATTGTAGGGCGGGATTTGGGGTCCCTACTCAGGCAGCTGTAAGCTAACTGGGAGACTTTCTGTACACCTTTAAGGGAATAATTTAGTTCCAAGCGCGGATCAACTAGTTGGTAGAGCTTTCGTTTGTCAGCTAAATATGGTCGAGCCCATGCCACTAGGTTCTGTTCTCCACTAGGACGTTTCTTGTCCATTGATCTTCTTCCTGTTAAAATCTCAAGTAGCACTACTCCAAAGCTGTAAACGTCACTTTTTGAAGTCAAGTGTCCTGGGAGAGTTTGGAGCCGAAGTCAAACAATTTGTTAGGCATTATATATACATAATTCTTCTGATGCAGGAACAAGAAGCAAGAACCTAAAAGCATTTGCTTCCAAGAATCTGAACTCAATGAAATCTTGAATTTTAGAGGTGCAGGATCAACTAAAATACAACTATCAAGCTCTAGATTCTGAACCGCAAACAGGGTACAATGAAAAAAACCAATAGGAATAATCCGGTTTAGTGAACATCGTAATTCTTCAAATAGTTCCAATTCTAAAACGTAGAAAATACTTTCAGATAATCCAAGATCATTAGCCATCTAAACATTTGATAACTCTTATACTTGGAAAGCAAAAACATTATGCATATGGTAAAATTCCTATCCAAGAAGGCATGCTGTACTTGTAAGAGTGTGCATATGGAATGGCTAAAGATCTAGCTTGTCTTACAGATTTTATATAACACCATTAAGTTCAACCAAAATAACTCAATACCAATTCTTGCAAAACATACATTGAATTTCTTTTTTCATGTTAACTTAAATTCCTATCCTAGAGTTTGTATGCGTATCGCATAAGATTAGGAAGGATTCAAGCCAAACACCATCTACAATTATAACAACCTTACCTGTCATCACATATTCTGGAGCAGCATAGCCGTATGTTCCAACAACCCTGGTAGAAACATGTGTTTTGTCTCCTTGAGGCCCTGCTTTGGCCAAACCAAAATCTGAAAGCTTTGCATTATATTCCTAGAAAAGAAATGACCCAGTTAAGCGTTTTTTTAAGAGAAAGTAAGGAAACTGCTTCATTAATTAGTTTCCTCAAGCACATACCGAATCCAGCAAGATGTTGGATGTCTTAAAATCTCTATAAATGACTGGTTCTGGACCATTGTGAAGAAAAGCTAGACCTTTTGCTGCGCTAAGTGCAATTTTAATCCTATTGGACCATGGAAGAGGAATAGTCCCTTCAAATTTTGGATAACATCAGTATTTATGTGATAATACAATATAGAGTAAATCAATGTGACAAGGAAATGATATCAATCAAAGCATTGAAAGAGAAAGAAGTTGCAGTAGAACACTAGGTGTTTCAATTTCTGTCATAGTAAAGTTTTTAAGTGCAGTTTTAGCTTTCAAATGCATGTTCAAATTTAAGATCTTGTGCAACATCCCCAGTTCTCTACTTAAATATTTGTCCACCACTAAAAAAAAAAAGAAAAAAGAAAAAGAAGAAAAGAAATCTTCATTGAATTATACTGAATATATAATACTTTTTTCTCACAACCACGGCTGTTCAAATTTCTTGTTATTTCAACTAGGTAAATTTTATAAGTAGTCAAGACAATAGCTTAAAACAAAATACCATCGGTATCTACTGATTTTTCGCATTTAAATCTCATTGTTAAGTGCAGAGCAGGTAAAATAACAATGTTCTCATTTTTTTCTTTTCTTTTTTTCTCCAAAAAGTTGTAGAGAACAAATATAGGACTCGAGCTCCAAGCCGCAACACATGAACACTATAATATGTCCACCAACAAGTGTAAGGATGAGACAGGAGAATATTAACAACATTCAAGTACACCTGAAAAATATTCACTACAAAAAGCAAACAAAGAAGAAATCAATTTTCTACTGAAATTATGACAAGGAAGAATCACTTGAAATCATTGCTGCAAACGTGCATATATATATATATATATATATATATATATATTACTGCCTTATTGATTAATAAGAATAGACAAAATGTAGTAAAAAGATGTAGTTACCAATTTTTTTTTTTTTTTTTTCCATCCTTGAACAGAAAGGTAGGAAACTAAGAAAATCTAACTGCCAAGCTATAAAAAGATCTAGCAAGAAGACAAGGAAGAAAATAAAAAATAAAAAAACTCACTTCTGAAAAGATGATTTTCAAGACTTCCACGGGTCATGAATTCATAAACAAGCAGCCGTTGATCATCTTCGATGCAATATCCGATGAGCTTCACCAGATTAGGATGGTGAAGCTGTCCAAGAAAGTCAACCTCAGCCTGCATTAAAGAAAAACAGTCACGTGTTACGGCTTTCAATTTAATTGCCGGGTGGACAATCCCTTTCAACATCAACCTACTAACCCAAAAGCAGATATATTCTACTAACCACCCATTCTCTATGACCTTGAAGACCATCTGGCTTTAAGCTTTTAACAGCTACTGTGATTCCTGAGCCAGGTTTTGCTGGTGCTGTACCATTTTCCTCTATCCATCCTTTAAAGACATACCCAAACCCACCTTCCCCAAGAATGCTGTCAGGCCTGAAATTCCCAGTTGCAGCTTTCAGCTCTTGAAAAGTGAATTGGAGCAACTGACAGGTGGATTTTTCATCTGATGGTGGTGAGTTTGGATTGTCAGAAGACAGTTGGGCTTCATTCGGGGGACACAGTTCTCGGTTGCTGGCGTTTAGATAACGTGTCTCAGTAGCTGCAATCACAGAATAAGTGTCAAAGGCATTTCTTCAGTCACTTGTCCTTCATGCATATATGATAGGTTTCAGACTATTGGGTTTTAAAATTGTTACCAAACAATATGGAAGAAAATACAATTCGCGAAGACATAGATCATTTCTTTGAACTAATGCAGTCAAAATTCATGTTATAGATAAAAGAGGGAAAAACAAGAAATCTAAAATTTTAGTTTGTAACTGGGAATCCAATGAAAACGTGAGGTGTGAAATTGAAAGAGCAGCTTCGAGGTTGAATCAGAGAACAGAATTTAAGCATTAATTCAGAAGGACACCAGATTAATTGCATTTTCTGGTGGTGACAACACCGAGATTAAACTTGGAGGCGAAACCAGTAGAATCCCAGTTTGAGATCTGTCTTTGAAATTACAACCACATCTGCTAGGCTGTTATAAACTGATAAAGCTTGAGACTTTTGGGGGAAACACCAAGTTAAAACTCATTACCAAATCAAAATTCCATAGAAAAATTAAAACTTCTTTGAGAAATCATAGAGAAAGGAATATAACATCATCTGTGTGAAACAAAAACAAAAAAACAAAAAAAACAAAAAAGAAAGAAAACAGAGGAGACCCATATGAGGAAAATACTCATAGAGCATTTTAGAGCTAATTCATATCAATCTTTTAGATTCACAATTTCGAGAAGAAAAAAAAAAAAAAAAAACCCAAAGCTTGAAATTCGAATTTGAAGCTGAAATTTCATATATGCACAGCAAAAGGGTACCTGCATCATAAACAAGACTAGTACGAGGAATAGTGTTAGCAGAGTCTCTAGAAGCAGAGGACTTGCAGGCACCTCTAACGCCTCGTCTCAGCACAGCCCAACACCCGCACTTGTTCTCCATAGCTAAACAAGGATCTTAGCTTTCATGGGTAGTGACCATTAATGCAATGGAAGTGGGAGTGAGAGAGAGAGAGAGATTAACCATGGTTATGGAGCGCAGAGAACAGAGGAGGAAGATAAAAGAGAATGGAGAGAAGAGAGAAAGAGAGAGGGGAATTTTTGTTGGTGGTGATGGTTTTGGTGTTGCTGCTGCTGTTGTAGATTGCAGGCATCATCATCGCCATCATCGCAGTGTGTACAAAAAGAACTTTTTCCCACCACCTTTTGTGTGGGGGATGGGAATGGGTCTGTCACTCTCTGTTTTACTTAGACAAAATTACCAAAAACATTGGTTCTGAGAAAGTTTTGGCAATTAAGGGGAAAACCCATCAATGTCTTTGCAAGAGAGAAAATAAATAAATAATTGTTCCTTTTGTTTTCCCATTTTCTTCTTTTCGGAGTAATTTTCGTCCCAAATTACTTTTTCTAATAAAGAATCACTTTTTAATGATTATGTAATCTCATGCAGTTATACCATTAGGTCTTGGCATAGGAGTAATGGTTGCACGGGAAAATGTATGAATTGGGTCTTGAAATTTTTAACTATTCCATAACAAATTTCATGCATATTTTATACATATTTTGGTGCTCAATTATGCTTGACTATACATGACAAATAAATTTCCACAAGCTTTCCTTCTCATATTTTCTCTTCCAATTGGGTGTTTGATTTTCTTTTGCAATTTGGATAGTGTCTAGGTATGAGCTACCAGGATAAATGGGAACAAAAAACAATTCTAGCCTCGAAAATTGGTGGACAGGATAATGAAATGTTTTTTGAAAAAAGATAAAGAAATGAAAAAGGAATAATTCATGTGCAAATAATTCACTGCATGGAATTATTCACCAAAAAAAAAAATTCACTGCATTGAATTTTAATATTTCCTCCACACTCAAAAACAAAGATATATGGTTTTGATTCCAAATCTTCAATAGTACGCAATAATCCCAAAAATCAGAGGAAGAAAAAAGAGTACGGATGTCATATCCCCCACCCAAAAAAATAAAATAAACAAATAAATAAATAAAAATCACCCCCAAGATCTTGAACACTGATGTTCTAAGCTTTGAATCAAAAAATAAATCATAAAATAAAAATGGGATAAATATAGAATAATTGGCAATAACTATAAAAAGAAGTTGAACCAATAAAAAATTCCAAGTAGAATAGCCTCCAAGTTTCCAGAAATTTTTTTTTTCGCAGGGATTTATGCTTTCATGCTATGCAAGTGAGATTAGGATGTTCAAAGGATGAAAGATCCAATAGCCAGCCATTCTTGATTTACAAAAGAGACAAAAACAGAGCATATAGTGCTTGTAGTGTGGTGCACCATAATATCATTTTCCTTCAGTACATGTAAGAAATTAATGGGCAAATAAATTACCAAAAACAAAATTAATGGGCAAATAGATATTTGGAGACTTTATTGGCTTTTGTTTGAGAACTTTTTTTGGGTTATAAATTAAATATGCAGAAATTGTCTAGCATGTGACAGAGACCTTTACTCAAGCAATACTCCTCCATTATAGGCTGTGAACAAAAATTGTGGTAATTTCTCTTTTCCCGTTGATTGTCTTTTTCTTCTTCTGTATACAACTATACATGGCTGGTTTTTGGCTTATTGCAAAATTTCACTATGCAGCAACCACAATAGAACCTGAGCTGAAAGATTTTTCCCACTACAAGAAGCTTGTAAAATGAAAGATATCTAATCCTTCAAAAAGCTTTTTTTTTTCTTTTCTTTTTTTTTCAATTGGGATCAAATAAATTCCATTTAGAAAAAAACAATTCTTTGGTGTATATTATCTGGTCAAAACTAATAGAAAGACAGTCAAGAGCATATTTGAGTGCAATCCCATCAAAATCTCTCTCTCTCTCTCTGTGTATTGAAGATGGTGTAGTGTTTTGATATATTCCTCCTATATGGGGTGGGAATTAGGAGGTTGATCATAGGTGGGTTTTGGGGTTTTGAGAGTGGGATTTATAAACAGTGGGGAAGAGAGAGGGGGTGCTTGGTGCGAGGTCATTTCATCAACCAACTATAAACAAAATTGAATTCCATGATGCTTTGGGTGAAGAAAAGCAAAGCCAGATCCTTTTTTTTTCTTTTTTTCTTTTTTTTTTACACTGTGCTTTGCAACTTGACAAGGCCTTGTTGGAAAGGAGTGATACCAATTGCCCCCACTAAGTACATGGGTCCTACAAATGGACCCCAATACACACTAAGAAAGAAAGAGGGGGGGGGGGAGGGACAGAAAGAAATTGATTTATTTATTGGGAAAACTGACTATCATAGCCCACTCAAAATCATCATACAACGCAAAACAAGATATCCTATTTCCTATATTCAAGAGATAAAAGTTAATTACCAAAGCCATATAATTGGTGCAACAGAAAGCTCCAGAGATTTTTTGCATTAATATATATTTTTTTACTAAAGCAACGCAATGCATTTTAATTTTACAAAATCATACCCATTACCCCTCTTTTAGATTGGACTAAATTGCTAACAGGGCAACTATTGGCCAACATGTAGGACACAAAAATCAATCCATGCAGATGATCTCTCTCTCTCTCTGATCCTCCATGAACCCACATGAAATTCTATTGCTAGTTTTAACTGAAATTCTCTGGGGATGAAAAACTAGCTGTTGACAAACAGCACCTCACACAGTGAACCACTTGTGCAACATGCATGGTTTCCATGTTAGTATGATCATCATGCCCAGGAATTGTTTGTAGAATGTTATATATGTAAATATATAATATATATATATATGCCCAATATTGATGGATTGCTATACAGATAGCTTTCCCAAGAATATGAGATTGATGATCATGTGTAGATGCCCTCTAGCCCTGGTTTCCACTTTCCACAATTAATACCACCAATGTATATATAGTTTGAAAACCCAAAAAACCAACTGGGTTATTTCATTGCTACTGAAACCCTACCATCAATTTCAACTATGTGGGCGGTGGATAGAATCTTTTGGGTTAGTCATTTAGACCTAATTCAATGCATGCTTGCACTTTTTTTATTTTTTAATGATATGATTTTGGATTTGAAACTTGACCCTAAAGCATGCATGGGATGCTGAGTATAATGAAATAAACCTTTTAAAGAGTATGATTTAGAGGACTAGTCATTTATTGGTCTTATTATTTCTCATCATATTGATGATGTGCCAAGCAAAGAACATAATATGAATAATAAGGAGACTTTAGCATGTGAAATATTGTTTTTTTTTTAAATATTATTTGTCATTACTGATAATAGATCATTAATAAAACATATATATTATGTGACATTTTAAATGGTTACCATTACAGAGTTTATTTATTTTTTACTTTTTTTATTAGAATGTTAATATTAAAAATAAAACTAAGTTAAATGTTTTAAATTAAAGTTTGCCACATAAACTGTAATCTTACACAATCACTAATAGTGACAAATAGCAAAAAATAATTTTTTTTTGGGAGTTAACTAATTTTTTACATGAATATTAATATAGAAGATTGAACTTGCTTTGTCTACTCGTTTTTGAACTAGATTTTGGTGCATAGATTATGACGGATAACATTATCTTGTTTGGATGTGCAAGGAATAAACTGACATTTTTTTGAATTTTTAATGTAAAAATGTGCAACTAAAAAACTTCAGGTTAGGAGAGAATTTTGATCCTTATTTAGTAAATAGTGAAACGAGTGGTTTCCCTATGAAACATTATAATAAGCCAAAAAAAGGGTTTAAACTTTTAAACACTGGTTGGTAAAGAAATGACAAATTTAAGTTGAAAATTTTCAAATTTTGTCAAATAAAAATTGCAAAAACCATGATTCTTTACTTTTAAATTTATTTTTGGTAAATACCGTGATTCATTGATAAGACTCACCCCAAAAATTCCAGAATTCTGCAAAGAAACTCCACCAGAGAAAAATTTCACTGGATTTCCTCTAAGACGAGTAAAATCCTTCTCAAAGTGATTGATAGCTGTTATAAAAATGATATTGAAAAATATCAAAGTAATAGAAAACACAAGATTTATGAGGTTAAGCAATTGTCTACGTTCTCGGCTCCAATGAGGAGCAGTTGCTATATTATTGATAGTGTTTGAAAGAATTATAAGCCTATAAACAATATCTATCACTTAATCTCATACACAGAGCACAGATGAAAAGCTAGAAAGATTTCACTGTAATCGCACACAGAAAACCTAACCCTAGAGCACACAGAGTCGGGGAAGGAAAAGAAAAGATACGGACAAACACAATGCCTCACATACAAACAGTAACTCTCTGCTCTTGTAAACCCTAGAGAATAAGATGATTATAAAGGAGAATCAAGTCACCCCGATTTCACATGCAACAACTTGGGCTTGAGACGCATAAGCCTGATCAAGGCAAATCGTGGAGACAAAGATTGAGCCAACAACAAACACAGGCCTGCAAAATAGAATATAAACACTAAGATACAAAACGACACAATTTTGAATATAGGAAATGCGAATTAATATAACAATTCTCCACCTAATTCACATTACAGAATATAGCAACTTGCACCAGCTACCTTCTTAGCACATAAATTAAGAACACATCACATAATCAATTTACTCTTATTCAGAGTACAGATTTGCAAGTTTTAAACTTGCCAACAGAGAGAATTTTAGTGCCCATATAAGCTGGATTATACTCAGTTGGTATTTTCTCCAACTTAAACACATTTTTAGAAAGTAAATCTCTTATAAAATGAAATTTAACTTAAATATGTGACGACCAAGATCTGGAGCCAGGGTAAGTGTGGGTGTGTGCAGTGCACTGGCAGGCTACCTTACTGGCAGAAATCAGTATCTAATCCCACATCGCCCGGGTGTGGAAGGATGTCAAATGGTAATGGTTCAAATGTAAAGTGAGCACTCTTTTAATAACCAAGGCTTTTTCGGAGCGTTTGGCTTCAGGGTTGGAAAGAATTTTGTAGTTAAGCATGCTCCAGTGGGAGCATTCCTGGGATGGGTGACCCCTGAGAAGTCTGACCAAAAACTCCATATTGTCTGAAGTGTGGCGTTACAAATGGTATCAAAGCCTGTACCAAGCCGGAAATGTGCCAGAGAGGATGCTCGGCCCTAAGGGGGGTGGATTGTGACGACTAGAATCTGGAGCCAGGGTAAGTGTGAGTGGGTGCAGTGCATTGGCAGGCTACCTTACTGGCAGAGCCAGGGTAAGTGTGGGCTGGTGCGGAGCACTGGCATACTACCTTACTGGCAGAGATCGGTGTCCAATCTCACAACGCCCAGGTGTGGAAGGGTGTCAAATGGTTATTGTTCAAATGTAAAGTGAGCATTCTCTTAATAACCAAGGCTTTTTCAGAGCGTTTGGCTTCAGGGTTGGAAAAAACTCTGGAGTTAAACGTGTTCCAGTGGGAGCATTCCTGGGATGGGTGACCCCCTGGGAAGTCTGACCAAAAACTCCATACCGTCTGAAGTGCGGTAGCTAAATTGGAGACAATATTGGTTGGAGAGAGAGTGTGGCGTTACATAATATGTTTGGATCGTTCATGAAAAATAGGGTTTTTGCAAAATTGTATAGCATTTTGGCTATTAGAAAATAAATTAACTTCCTGTTTCAAAACTTTTAATTCAAATAACAACATTTTTAACCAAACAATTTCTTTTGCTGCCTCAGTTACAACAATATACTCAGCTTCACTAGTAGATAAAGAAACAACATTTTGAAGTTGATATTTCTAGCTAATATAGTTACCACACAAAGTAAAGACATATGAAGACATTGATATTCTATTATCCCTATCTCCAGCATAATCTGAATCCATAAGACCTACTAAATCTACATCATTTTATCCCTCTTTGTAAATTAAACCTTCAAACTCAGTATATTTCAAATATCTTAGCAACAATTTCATATCATCCCAATATAATCTACCAAGATTAGACATGTATATACTAAGAACACTAATAGAATGAGATAAATCAGGTTTAGTGCATATCATCATATACATAACAAATCCAACATCATTACAATAAGGCACATATAGTATATCTTCTTTAGCAAAATCAGAAACATGACATTGATCACTTGATAATTTAAAATGATCACCTAAAGGTACAAAAACAACTTTAGCAGTATCCATAGAAAACTTTGAAACAACATTTTTCAATTAAAATGTATGACAAAGTTTCATTTCAAATTTAAGTATGTTTCTAGTAATACTAATACCAAGAATCTTTTTAGCATGACCTAGATCTTTTATATCAAACTCAGTTTGAAGTAAATGTTTTACATTTTCAATAACATTGCAACTGGGACCAGCAACTAACATATCATCCACATAGAGTAATAAAACACAGCTTTGTCACTTAATAAATCTTTGAAATAAAGGCAGCTATCAAACTGATTTCTTATAAAATCATTTTGAACAAAAAAAAAAAATCAAAACGTTTATACCATTGTCTTGGAGACTGCTTTAAATCATACAGAGATTTCTTTGACAGGAAAATAAGTTCTTTACCATCTTTATTTACCTGATATCTTTCAGGTTGATTCATATAAATAGTTTCATCTAATTCACCATGCAAAAAAACAGTTTGAACATCAAGTTGCTCTAATTTTCAATCAAAATTAATAACAAGAGACAAAACAACTCTAATAGTAGTATATTTAACAACAGGAGAAAAAGTTTCATTATAATTAACACCCTCAACTTGAGTGAGCCCCTTAGCAACCAATCTAGCCTTAAACCTTAAAGGTTCTGAACTAGACAGACCTTCCTTAATTTTAAAAATCCATTTACAATCTACAATTTTCTTATTGGAATAAGGAGTAACCAGAACCCATGTTCTGTTTTGATGAAGAGATTTCATCTCTTCAGCCATAGCCTCTTTCCACTGTCTAGACTGTTAAGACTTGACAACTTCAGAAAAAGACTTTTGTTCACTATCCACTAAGTCAGTAAAGGTTACTAATGTATAGGACATGTAATCAACATGAGCATACTTCCTATTTGGTTTAATCTTCCTCTTAGACCTATCCCTAGTTAACAAATATCCAGGTGAGGCTAGATGACTTGAGGACTCGGTAAAGTTGTCAAGACAAGGAATAACAGAATCTGTTTGTGTTTCCACAGATTCACACTCTATGTTTTCAATCTTAGTAGGGTTACCAGATTATAAAGGTTTTTCAATCAATTCAACGGGAGAAAACTCACTCTCAATCTCTTTATTATTCTCCTCCTCGGAGAATAACTCAAACTCCCTAAACTCTTTTCCTAAGGACTCTTGACACTCATGTTAACTATTCTCTTTACATGGCATATAATGTTCATTAAACACAACATCTATACTAATTATAACCTTATAACCCTGTCATTCTCTAACCCAAAGCCTATAACTTTTGACACCTAAAGGATACCCTAGGAAAGCACATTTGACATTCCTAGGTTCTAACTTTCCCTCATACTAATGTGCATAGGTAGCACATCCAAACTCCCTAAGCCTACTAAAATCTGGTCTCTTTCCAGACCAGACATGCGCAAGAATTTTAAAATTCAAAACAGTATAAGGAGACAAATTCACAAGATAGGCACCAATCATTATAGCTTCACCCTTAAATAAAACAAGCAAACCAGATGAAATTAACATACATCTTACTTTATTTAACAGGGTTCATCTTACTTTAGTTAATAGGGTTTTATTCCTTTCATAATAACAGAAGAATCTTTATTAATATACATAAAGTCATTCTGTGTTTTACAAGACATGCCAGATTCATCCAACATACCAACATATATTAAATTTCTCTTTAAACCAAGCACATGTCTCAAATTAGATAGAATTTTAATAGAACCATCATACATTTGTAATTTAACATTACCAATTCCAATCACTTTACAGGAAACATCATTACCTAAAAGTACTTGACCTTCATCAGAGACATTATAATAAAAGAAAGCATTTAAATCAGGGCACATATGATATGAACATCTAGAATCTGAAACCCATTCATCAGTCGACAAACTCAAATAAACCATTAAAACTTTAGCATTATTCACATCATTATTAGACTGAGACCTATAAGAATTTTCCTTATTAAATCTTATTTTTCTATCATTTTCATCTCTTTTCTTTTTAAAACAGTTCTGAACGTAGTGACCTTGTTTCTTACAATAATAGCATTTTATATTACATATTTATGATCTATTCTGATTTTGCTGTGTGTTATTCCTAGGAACAAACCTAGGTCCAGTTCTGCCAGAATTAAAATTACTTTGATTAACAGGTCTTTTTTATTAAAATTCTTATTCTTAATACTAAGGCTTTCAATTTTAGAAGCAGATTTTAATTCTAAATCCTTAGACCTCAAAGCAGTAACAAATTTATCAACAGATAATGTATCACAATCATATTTAATCACATTTTTTTACATCTTTATACATTTCAGGCAGAGCATTTAACAGAATCACATTATTATGTTCATCAGAAAAAATTCACTTTGCTATTAGTAAGATTTAACAGGATACGATTAAACATATCAAGATTTATATCTAGATCTTTAGAATTATTCATTTTAAAACTAAAAAATTGTTCAAGCAAATATATACGATCAAACATATATTTTTCCAGAAACAATTTTTTAAGAGTAGTCCACATATCAAGAGAAGTTTTCACATCATTTACATTTCCTAGCACAATATTAGAAAGTTGCAGTATGATAGTACTTAAAGCAATTTCATCGGTTTCGAAATTGTTTAAAAAATCAAAACCTCGTGTAAAATAAATCAATATCAAATTCTTGTGTACCACACTATATATTAAATTGTTAGCTGATCATCACCATCCTAACAGCATTGCAAGCCAGGGATGAAGATGTGTCAGATCATCACAACATTCTATCGTTTTGTAAGCGTTATGGCAGGATCTTTATCATCATTTCTAGCCACATGAGCATAGTAGAGAATGACATAATTAGCGTGCATATCATAACAACAATATCAATCAATACTCATAAGTAATGTGTGGTATGTCCATAAATCAATCTCTGATCATAACTTCGAATCTATTTCTCATTAAATAATTTAAATCCATTATCGACACATCGATTTTCAAACTCATTTTTTAAATCTAAATTTTGGCAAATTGCACAAAATATCTAAAACATTTTTATTTGCAAATTTTCCCTAAATATTTTTAAAGTTGTATAAATGCTTGATATTTTCTTAAAAATTTACTAAATATCTAAAATCATAATTTTGGATCCAAATAGAATAAAGTAATTTTTTCAAAAAATTCAAATTTTAGAAAAATTAGGCAAATTATCTAAAACTTTTGTTATTTACAAAATAATCCCATATTTTTTTAAAAATTTTACACAGGCCCAATTTATTAAATTCCTTAGTAATTCATAAATTAAATCTGATATGTATCACATGATAGATATGTCAATGAAAACCCAATAATTAATCATATATATTATATATATGATCACAATTATAAAATCTCCATTAAATAATATATATATATATATATGTGTGTGTATTAGGCTATTGTAAAGTATACCTGACAATTTTAAAAAACAGACGGCCACTAATATTAGTTATTAGTGATGCTTTGTTATTGATTTGAAACTAATAGTAGATTATTAGTGACAGTTCGTATTTTAAAATTATCAGGTATACCTTTATAATAGCATGATCATATATATAATAATTCTATTGTCAGGATATCTTGACTATAGTTTTCATCATAATTGAAACTAAAAGTATGTTTTAAAATGTCATTTTGTGATGATTGTTTTCATATTTGTCACTAAAACTATGTTTTAGTGACAATCTTTAAAGAACTATAATCAATATATCATGACCATAAAATTACTGTATAATTATATATATATACATATATATTTCACATTTAAACAAAAATTTATCAGAAATCAAATCTTACACAATATAGTGGAAATAAAGACAATTTAACAAAATAAAAAATTTAGGGAAATTTTGTTAAAAATATATATTAATTTCTAATTTATGATGTCGGCATCCAAAATGACAGTGCACAATGGAAACAAATGTTGTTTGGCACAACCCTTATCCAAACGACAAGTCATGCACTTAACTACACCATTGAGACATGTCAAAGACTCGATTGCATAAGCTGCTAGAATCTCAGGGTTCTGGCCATTTTTTCCTGTGATCTTGGTCTTGTTGGCTTCATCTCGACGCTACCAACCAAGCCAAGGTTCAATAGGGCATAAAACCACAGGAGAAATAAACCCAACTCAAAATGGGTTAATCACGGATTCACTAAGTTTCAACCATTTCCAAAGGTTTTTACTCAAAATCCACTATGTAGAACACTTTCATTTCATCACTACAACACAAAGAGGTCATATACAACGTCTTTTAATTCTATATAAACATTGGTGTTCCGAGATCATTGATGTTAATTCACTAAAACAACATATATTAACTTTGGCAGCAATAAAGACTACGGTCCATAGCATTAAAAAAGTACAAACAACAGACCGTGTCAACAATTACTTCGGTTCACGTAAAGCACCAACATTTATATTGTCATCTGACACATGGATGACACGTGTCTTGATTGGCAAGTATAAACGTCGATTATACCTAAATCGTCGTTGTTGTAGTGGGTAAATAAACAACGGTTCTTGTAAAGACCTTCATTTATAATACCATCAAACACGTAGATGACACGTGTCTTGATTGACATTTATACACGTCAGTTCCTTATAGAACTAGCATTTTTGTTATATGTTATAAACGATTTATAATGCCACCAGAATGTGTCTTGATTGGCATTTATACACGTCGGTTCCTTACAGAACCAACATTTTTGTTGTCTATTTACACGTAGGTTTGATCTACAAATCGACATTTATGTTGTTTTGTCCATGTGGCATTCCAAGATTGAGCCTATAGCGTCGGTTCATAGATCAACCCATTGCAAAAATAGCCGTTGTAAACTACAATTGAAATTTAAACTATTGCAAAAATAGCCATTGTAATTTTTTGAGCTTATATATATGCATCTTCTTCCCTATCCAATTAACTTATAATTAAGAACAAACTCTCTTCATTTATCTCATAATTTTCTTTCAAATTTTTTAGGGGTGATTAGAATATTCAAATTGCATCATTCAAAACTTTAGACATCAATTTGTTGAGATTCAAGTTGATTGTCGTTAAAAAGTTCACCATCGAAGTAAATAATTTTATATAATTTTTTGCATTTTTTTATGAAATATTTTTTTTTACTAATTTTTAGGTTATTTTATATTTATATTCCAAAAAAAAAAAAAAAAAAAAAAAAAAAAGAGTACTTAAAAAAGCTATTAATTATTTTAGGGGATTTCAAAAAAATTCTGCTGGAAATTCTTTTTTTTTTTTTGTGTGTGCGAGGAATAGAAAGGAAGGTTAGATATAAGTTTAAAATATCAGTGGTTTTATGTTTTTCCAAAACAAGAAAAAGACAAAGAAAAAATAGAAAAACATGAGAGAAACACCATTGTATTTTGGGTTTTGGGTTTGCCATTGCCTATACTGGAGCACATCGTTGAAGTCGGATTCCAGTTGAGAGTTTGATCGAGAGAGGTTGGCGGACATTAAAAAAAATCTGAAATAAGAGCTTCAAGAGCATAGGGCAAAATCCATTGCAGAGGAAAAGAAATATTTTTCCTTTTTTTATTTATTATATTATAAATTAAAACTATCAAATTACGATAAATATGACTGAAACAATCTAAATATGAGACTCACTCTTATGTAGATTAATAATAGTCACCATTAATAATATATAATATTTTTCGTAATGATATTAGGATATAGGCATATATTTGAGTTTTGGATTTATACTAATATTTGGAATTATATAATTATTTTACTCTCGTCTCATTTGAACGATGAAAACAAAATTGAAATTTCCAGGGTAATGTTTTTTTTCAAACAAATGTATGTAAAATATTTATATAAAATATCAATAATGTCCATCAATATTTATGATACTTTCATTGTAAAGGTAAATCCTTCAACATTTCAACATACTTTTAAGCCATTTGTCAATATTTTTTAATTTTCTAAACAAATTTCTATTAACTTCTTGCTGTTAGACAAAAAATTTAAATAACACATCTATGTTGCACCTTTTAGTTAATCAAAGAAAAATAATAAAATATAATGCATGTGATTCAGTACAATAAAAATGCATATTATTACCAAAAAAAAAATGCATATTATTACCAAAAAAAAAATGCATATTGAAAACTACAAAATAATAATAACAAAAAACCAACGTTATCCTTTTAACAATTTCTTTTTTTCGAAAATAAAGATCTATCTTTAACAAAATTTAAAAAGCTAAATAAATGTTAGTTTAATCCTCGCTAACATTGAATTCAAGGGTAAAATCGGTACTTTATGCATGAGCTCAATAAAAATGTAGGATTTTTCTTCTTTCTGTTTTTTTTTTATTCCAAGTAAAACAATAGGATTAAAACACTGTAAAAGATAAGCTCTTTCTTTTTCCTTTTTTTTTTTTTTTGTGGTAAATACTGTAAAAGATAACCTTAGCAGTATTGCTAAGTAAGGAAAAAAAAAATATATATATAGATACATATATATATATATATATATAATATACGTATATGTGATTTTGAAGAAGTTGGAAGTGATTGTTTGTTTGGATCAGCATTTGCAGTAGACACTAGACAGCAGTGGAGTGGTGAAGCGGAAAGAGACAGACGGAAGCAGAGCCTCTCTCTCTCTCTCTCCCACATGAACCCTGCGACATCTCCAACGCAACCCCAAATCTAATCCGAAATCCCACGTAATCATAATCCAAAATTTTATGTTCTATTTCTATTTTAATTTCAAAAAAAAAAGAAAAAAGAGAAAACCCATGAATTGTTTTTTCCACTTTTTGATGAAATTTATTGGGAATTTTATGAAAAAGAAAGAAAATGAAAACAGGGAATATAGAATTGAATTATTCACCAACTTTGTTGTCGCCGTTTCTAAGCTAACAGTTTTGTCGTTTTTTTTTTTTGGTACTTCAACTCTTTTTCAGCGGACTTCCCAACTTTTCTCTCTTTTTCCCCCCGAGAAAATAAGGGTCAGTGAACAGAGTGCTTCGTTTAAGCTTATTCTGGATTTCGGGTTCTGATATAGTATAAAGTTTACAGTTTTGGTACTAAATTTCGTTACAATAAAATCCGAGTTATAACATTGTTCACAATTCAAACTACAGGCTAAACGGTTTCATTTCGATCTTAAAATTTATTTAATGCCATTGTACTAATTTAGTTACTCTTTCAATTTTTGCTTGAAAAATAAGTTCGTTTCGTAATTGGATTCGCTTTTTCTCTAACTTTTAATGGGTTTTTACTATCTTTGACTTTTATGACTTTTTTGGGGTATTGAGTATTCTTCGTCACCAGGTAAAAATGCAAGCATCATCATATTCTTCGGTCAAAGGGGGCTTTGGGATTCAAAACCAGAGAAAAGGATTGCTGGGTTTCGGAGAATTGAGGAATAGAACAAGTTCAAGATCAAGAAGTCTCTGCATGGCAGATAGAAGAAGTTGTTGCGGTGGACTAAGTCTAAGTTCGGTGGCTAAGGGGGTCGAGCTTGCTCGTGCTAGAATGGGCGTTGATGGCATTTTTGGGTCTTCAGCGAGACCTAGATCAGTCAAGGCTCAGGCTTCTGGTTTGTTCATCTTGTTTGATTATTTTTTATTTGTGACGAGTCTGATTGGCATTTTGGTATCTTCGTTGTACCCAATTCGATAATTTGGAATCGATGCCTGTTTCTAAATATATTAGCTTGTTCTAGTTTGATATGGATAATTTCTATGACTGGGTGTCTATATGTCTTTTGCTGGTTTCCTTCATGAAATGGTCCTCCAGTTGATATTAAAAATTTGGAATACTCTTATTTTGTAGTTCCATCACCAATTAAACTGGCACTACTATGTATTGAACCCGTGACATGCAACTCTAATATCATATTGAAGAGCAACCCAGCACTACTATTCTCTTGTGAGAAGTGTACTGGAATTGAGTTATATATTTTAACAACCATAACATTTTGTTGCTTCTTGAAATATCCTCGTCTTACAATGACTTTTTGATGTTGAATTCGTGTAATGCTGTCGGATGTTTATAACAACTGAAAATATCCTGAGCTGACAGTTATGCAGTCTGTTACAATGACTGTAAATCTAGTGACATGATGGTGGTGATCCATGGCCTATAAATTATTTTAGGCTGTAAATGATCCATATCATAGTTATTCAGTTTAGTAATTTCAAAATCATTTGCCCTTATATCAGTTTTTCTTTTATTATTATCATTTTAATTTTATCTTTCTGGGCCTATGTCTCTTATACAAGTTATAATTTGTAGGCACGTGTAACATTTTGTCAGCCTGTTTGTGGGCTTTCTTACATTTGGATTTAATACCTCAGATGGACCACATTACTTGGATTTTTAATTTATTCCTGTTCTTACCAGTAGTATATGTAATTGGATACAGATCAAGATCTTGAGGACTTAGTTCCCTCCAGGCCTGAAGGAAAATCTTCTGGAACAGTTTTGCCATATGTTGGTGTTGCTTGTCTCGGAGCCATTTTGTTTGGTTACCATCTAGGGTATGGCATAATATAGCAAAGTAATAGCATGCTCTGTTTTACTCTTACCTTTTTCAATTTAATTTTAATATTGTCCCTTTTGTAATAGCTAGTACAGCATAATTTGTACAGATCTCAAGTCCTTGTTACTTTTTCTTTAGCTGCAACATTTCAGGCCTTTTGGTATAAAGTTTTCTGTGAATGAGGTTTACCATAGTATTCTTGTTTGTTTTCTGTAGGGTGGTCAATGGATCTCTTGAATACCTGGCGAAGGATCTTGGGATTGCTGAAAATGCTGTGTTACAAGGCAAGAACAATAAATTGGTTGAAGCTTTGAAGAATATCTTGAATTATAATAAAATAAAAAATTGTTTTATTTTCTTCTACTTTTTAAATATTTATGCGTCTTGTTTGTTATGAAGCTAATCTTTTTAGCATATTACTTTTGGCATGATTGATAAAATTATAAAAATAGAGGTGGAAATATTGTTCACCACTATTAATTGTTATATTAAGTAGTTTTTATTTTGGTATTCAAAAGCCTCACCCGAATAATCAATTGATATTATTTTTAACTTTAAGATTGCTTAGATAGTGGTATTATTCTTGAAGATTATCTAGCTCAGTGTAGCCTTTAATTATGTGTAGGCTGGGTAGTTAGTACACTCCTTGCTGGTGCCACTGTTGGATCATTTACTGGTGGAGCATTGGCGGACAAGTTTGGCAGGACTAGGACTTTTCAATTAGATGCAATTCCACTAACAATTGGAGCGTTTTTATGGTCTGTCTTTTATCATGAAGGTTGTGATAATTGCTATAGAACTTGGAAACTGCTACTTAAAAGCTGCCTTTACTACTTTCAGTGCCACGGCCCAGAGTGTGCAGGCTATGATAGTTGGTCGTTTACTTGCTGGCATTGGCATTGGCATCTCATCTGCCATTGTGCCACTTTATATATCTGAGGTTTTCTTTCTCACTTTAAAAAAAAAAAAATTCTTTACTTTCGATTTCTAAAAGGAATTCTGATTATGTGTAATTGTTATTTTGGGAAGTTTTTGTTCTTACACTATGCATTGTCCAATGGTTAGATATCTCCAACTGAAATTCGTGGAGCACTTGGATCTGTGAACCAGCTTTTTATATGCATAGGGATTCTTGGCGCGTTGGTGGCTGGATTACCTTTAGCAGCAAACCCGTTATGGTGAGTATATCTTGCCATATTTTTCTTTGTGAATTGCTGAATTATATGCTTTTCTCCTTAATCCCATTAATGGAGTTGCATGAGTTCTATTTCAACTGTTATCTCAGAGTAATATGGCATTGAAATTTGAAAGATGTTCGATCTTATTTGAAAATTGAAATGATATTACATTCTGGTTGAATATCAAGAGCTTCAATCTTATACTGTCTGAATTATCATTTCAATATTCACAATGTTGACCATTGCTTAGAACTGAACGATAGCAAGTAATTGATAAAACTGAATTAATTTTATCCTAGTCAATATTGAATTCTAGTTCTGCATTTTACCTTTTGCACTGTTTCTCTCTGTCGCTGTGTTTTTCTCTGTTGGTATGTCTATTTCTTTCTGTTTTCATTGTTTACTTTAGCTATTTGTTATATTAGGTGGAGGACAATGTTTGGTATTGCAATCATACCCTCTGTTCTATTGGCATTAGGAATGGCTATTTCGCCAGAAAGTCCACGTTGGCTTTTTCAGGTTTCCTCTCAATACCGTTCAGTATATTTGATCAAGCTGTTTAAACATGCAATTGTTGATCAGTTCTTTTTAGTCATCATTAATATATTTGATCTCAATATATCACCTTAATGAACTTGCATGACTAAAATCCTTTTCGCAGCAAGGCAAAATATCTGAATCTGAAAAAGCTATAAAGACATTGTATGGAAAAGAGAGAGTTGTTGAGGTCATCAATGACTTTTCAACAGCAGCTCAAGGTTCTGTTGAACCTGAAGCCAACTGGTTTGACCTGTTTAGTAGCCGCTATTGGAAAGGTATTGCTTATAGTTGTTGGTCTTTTAATTTACTTAGGAGAACAAAGGTGTGTTTATTAGAATGGGATGAATAAACTCAGCAGTATAGTGAAAAAAATCATTTTAAGCTATAAGAACGAGTCAAAGTGAATTGGCAATGTTCCTCTTGCAAGCCAGTGTAGACATGGGTCCTTATTGCCTAGGCTTTTCCATCTGAAAGGTTTACTAGTTCATTTAGTCATATGGAACAGCTGTATTTTACCTTTGGTTCCACCTTGACTAAACATTTTATTCATGATATATGCATGCGTTATGTTTCTTCTCATCTGTGTGTATATATGTGTGTGTGTGAATATTAGACAAAATTCATGTTATTCTATGCTTGATAAGATTTATTCCTCTGACGTCTTTGTCTTGCTGCAGTTGTTAGTGTTGGTGCAGCACTTTTCTTGTTCCAACAGTTGGCTGGGATTAATGCTGTTGTGTATTATTCAACCTCTGTCTTCCGCAGTGCCGGGATTACCTCTGATGTTGCTGCAAGTGCTCTTGTTGGGGCAGCAAATGTCTTTGGTTAGTACTTGTTGTCTTTCCTAATGACTTGGAATTCTGTGTTACAAACTGTGCTTTCATGTTTTATAAGACTGTCAACTGATTCTCTTGCAGGTACAGCTGTTGCATCCTCCTTGATGGATCGACAAGGAAGAAAAAGTCTTCTAATTACAAGCTTTAGTGGAATGGTACTATTACTTTTGGTGTGAAAATTCTTAATGTTAACATGCAAATACCGAAAATTTCCCTACAAAGCCATTAGCCTGATCTCCATAGCTGAAATTCCCAAAATAATGAAATGGCGGCAGCATGGGAATCTTTAGTTGGCCTGGCCCACCCAATCTTGACTCAAATATGAAATTTATCTGCCAAACTTGATTCTTGCCACTAATACCAAATGCTTTTTGGCAATCCTTTTACGAAGTAAATCTAGTTGATCCCCAAAATCATAACCTTTCCTCTCACTGTAAACTCCTCCAAGTCAATACGCCATTATTCTCTGGCATGGTTATTGGATAAATGGGTCATAAGGCCATGGGGCTTGAAAGTTTTTCACCACAACTACAAAACCATGTCCTATGAAGATACTTATGAATCATTTTGTTTCTTAACTTTCCAATATGCAGCTTGCTCGTTCTGCTCTTACTCAAGCTAAAACGTTCCATGATTTTTACTTCTCCTTTCCTTGTCATACTAGTTTTCACCCAAGCTTACAAGTATTTTTATTATCAACTAAAGAAGTCCAAAACTTTTGCATTAGAATATTGACTTAAAACTTCATTTAATAGAAAGACATGTAACAGAGAAGGTCCCATTTCCCTCCAATATCCCATGTATATTTTATGTTACTTTTAAGTTACAAATTTGGTTGCATGATTTGGTTTTCTAGAAACATTTGATGTTCTGCAAAGTAATATCTATTAAAATGCTTGATGCTTAAACTGAAATTTGGAACTTTTAAAAGGTGTGAATGTCATACTGGTTTTTGTTTTTTCATTAGTGTGGAATATGTAATTATGGATTTAAAATAATGGCCTTGCCACTTCTAAATTTTTTACTTTTGAAATTGTATATAATATAGATTGAAGAAACTAAATATCTAACATCTATAAAACTTGGCTGCCTAGTTGTGAGGATATGGTTTTCTGTTTTTTTTTTTTTTTTGTTTGGATAGAACAGGTACCAATTTTGAGAGATTATATTTAACTAATAGTTCTCTTGGTGACCTGTTAAGGCTGCTTCAATGTTGCTGCTTTCTTTGTCTTTTACTTGGAAGGTCTTGGCACCATATTCTGGCACCCTTGCTGTTCTTGGGACTGTTCTGTAAGTTGAATCTCCCTCTGAAACTAGAAAAGCCTTTTTTCATGTGCTTAACCTGTATTAACATATGATTATCAATTTGCTTTTTGGTCTATTTAACAGCTATGTATTGTCATTTTCGCTTGGCGCGGGACCTGTACCTGCCCTTCTTCTTCCGGAGATATTTGCTTCAAGAATCAGGGCAAAAGCAGTTGCTTTGTCATTAGGCATGCATTGGGTAAGTGATAAAGAAAAAGGCTCTGTACGCAAATACTATGTTTGTATATTCTCATTTCTTATATATACCTTTGTGGCAGAACAATTATCTGCTGTATTATGTGGCTCTCTTATATAATGTTTATATTAATATTAATGAGGATATAAAGGTCATACGGACAAGGTAGTCTTCTGTTTCTTCACCTGTATTCACATGATTATGAAATTACTTAATGATCTCTTTCTCTTTTCTACCAGATTTCAAACTTCGTCATCGGCCTTTATTTCTTGAGTGTTGTAAACAAGTTTGGCATAAGCTCGGTATATTTAGGATTCGCAGCTGTCTGTACTCTCGCTGTCTTGTACATATCCAGTAAAGTCGTGGAAACGAAAGGGCGGTCATTGGAAGAAATAGAGCTGGCACTTAACCCTGCAACGCAGAAATAATCTTATCACAGCGTTGGATTTCAACCTTAGAATAGGTGCCACCTCTCTTTATGAGTATGTCAAGCCCTTATTTCGCTTCGATCAAATACAAGGGCTAACTAGTTCATTGGGGTCAAGTTTTGCTGTTTTCTGTTCAAATATGGAACGTTGAATGTAATCAGTTTTAGTGGAAGTTTCTACCAGAGTGTTCAGGTGTTATACTATTATGGTCATCAGCGATACCTTATTTGTGTTGGCATGAATTTTTATCAGTATTTTTTTTTTTCTGCTTGGTTTAGTTGTCAGATTGAGAATTTCAGGTGCAGATAATTAAATTTGAATTTGAAACCTCAAAAGGATGAAGGGAACAAATGCTCTATAAGATTAAACGTTCAAGGTTCAACTGATATATACCTAAAGTTAAAAAATGTCAGAAAATGCTCATGACGAAATAACATGGAATCGGAAATACCAAAACTACTAATTTATATCCATTCAAAAGAAAATTAATCTATTTATAATAATATCATGTTAAGAATATGATAGGAAAGGTGAATATATTTCTCAAATGTAAATTTTACAAGGCGTATGTTCTCTTACAATCTAAAGAAAAACCAAAATAACTAACAAAATCCAAAGCACTTTTCAGATCTTTGACGCTCAAGAGACCATCTTGAAAGTGTTTGCATATCCTCACAACAGTTTAGGTAATAATAAATAAAATTAGCATGGATGTTACAATTTATAAAAGGCTTCTATTTCTCCTTTCGTCAATACTCCACTTTGTTGGAGTGTTCTAGGGAATGACAATTGAAAAATTATTCCCTCTTGAGCCAAGTAAGATCTGAGCTCGCCGGATAAGTATATATCGATTTGCATCTTTCGTTCCAAATTAGCCCTCAACACTTCTGGACAACTACGACTATATTTCTCATTTCTTCTTCTTGCTTTTCTTTCCAACCTTAGGTTTAGAAGAACTCACCAAATTCTACTTGTATGGCAAATATCTACATGTTTGATTTTCTTTCCCACCTATCCTTTGTGTCAAGCCTAGCAACATAGAAAAACAGAAAAAAGATTAGTAGAGGCGGAAGAAGAAAAACTTATAACCCAACATGAAACCTAGACCAATAATCTCATACCCGTCATTTTAAAGCTGTGATGATTCCTGGTTTTGAGGTGTATTTATTAATACAAACACTTGCATGAACATGGGTGCAAAACACACATACACAAGGAGCCACCATGCATGACTGAGAAGCCACTAACATTCTTATCTTCCTTAAGTATCAAATTTTACCATATCCAATCTGTTTTATTACAGAAACATAACTCTGTATCTTTCAAAGCTAAGTCGATTAGAGCAATTGTTGTAAGTTTGTAACTCACCCTATCTGCATGTGTGCTTGTGTTGCAATAATATAATGCCGTTTCACTCCCTTCCAACCATGCATATTACTCGAGACATATCTAGGATTATGCATATATCTATAACTAAATAGTACATGGCCATAACATACCCCCAGTATAGCTTCTGCCACTGCTTTGGTACAGCATAAGCTTCTCCATTTTCTTGCTGGACGATGGAACCGTTCTCAATATTGTGGCTTTCAGGACTCAGAACATTTGAATCTTTATCTGCAGAAGTTTTGGAACTCAGGTCTTTGCTGTGAGATTTGTCAGAGAAGGAACCCTTTTGTTTCTTTTTAATCTTCGATTTTGACTTTATTTGCAAACGCCTTTTGTGCAGTTCCTACCACACACAAAATTAAAAATATTTAGAAGAAATTAAGAGGGGTGGAAGAGAGACAAAACGATATTAGAGACAACTGTGGAGATTTATCAAAGATAAAACCACAGCCCACAAAAAAGTCCCATCAATGCCCTTGTAAATAATTCTATTAATCATCATCCAAAACAAATGTCATAAAATTCTAATGCAGATATGAAATACTAGTATTGGCATTAATTAGTATGCAACAACTCAAGATCAAAACGCAAACAATACAGGAAGCAAAGTGAAAAAAAAAACCCAATTATAAAACTTTTGACAATTTCAATGCTGTCTGATAAATGAGTCACACAAATCATAAACAAAATTACCACAGCGACAAAACCCGGAAAATCATTCACTGGGTTTCTCATTTACATATAGAATTTTAGGAAAAATTACAAATTAAATAAAGACCGCTAAAAAAAAAAAAAAAACCTGGAATTTAGAGAGTTGGTTTTGGGAGACGCCTCTGGGGTTGAAAGTATGCTGCAAAGATGGGGTCGATGCTATAGCTGTTTCCCTCCTCTCGTCTTCCTCTTCCTTCTCGCCCATTCTCTGTTTTCTTCCTCCAATTTCTTTCTCCGACTCTGCGTTTGGGTTTCTCTATAAATTCGAGGGCTAAATACAGTTGGTGGCTTGTTTGGTATAATGTACTTATTTTGTTATAGTGAATACAGTATATTGTATTAAATAATATAATTTTTTATTTTTAATATAAGTTTTGATATATTAGTAATACACTAAAAATTGTATGTATTAAGTTATATAAGTCATACAGATTATGAGTTTGTATGATTCATTTTCTTTGACTTTGCAGTATTTATTATTGTTATTATATTTTATATATTGTAAGTATAAAAATAAAAATTAATAAAATTGTTAATATGAAAAAAAATCGTATTTTTCTTTAATATAAATATATATATTTTTTAAAGAAAAAAAAACTTTTAATAAAATTAGAATTAAAAATTTAAATTTATTTATAAAAATTAAAAATATAAATTTAAAAGCTTTAATAAAAGTTAAAGTTAATTTTTTTTAATTTAAAAAAAATAATCCAATACAATAAAAAATGTACCAAACATCAATTTAATACAATTTTACATTAAATATACAAGTGTATTATATAATATATTACAACACAATATAATATATTATAACACAATACAATACAATACAATCAAATACAATACAACATACCAAACGAGTCCTGGATGTGTAATTCGAGCGCAACTAATCTTATTGCACTTCAAGCCGGTCTTGCGAGTAACCTAATTGAACCGGTTTCAAACCGGCTAACGTTAATAATTAGACGAACTCCAATTCGGACCATATTGAATTTGCACTGACATTTGTTTCAACAGATTTAATCAGATTTTGATTATTATTATTTTTTTTCAATTTTTCTATCTCTAAGCTATTCTTCACATTGATCTTGAGAATTATTGATTTTTATTTTTTTAATCCAAATCAATCGAACATGAAAAAAAATTATTTGATATAATAAGGAAAAAAAACAAAAATTACACAATTTTACATTTTTTTTTACCTTACCACTTCAATTACAAAATAAAAATTTTTCATCGCAATTTTTTTTTAGGTCATACAAATTAAAAAAAATAATAAATTGAAGAAAAAATTTAAACAGAGAGAAATTTTATGTGGGAAAAAAATTTTAATTGAATGAAATTTTAAGTGACAAAATAGAAAAAAAGTTAAAAAATTTAGTTCGATAGTAAAACTATTGAGAATATACTTTAAAATTAAAAGTTTTAACATTCTGAACTACAAAAATACCCACCTTCCAATTTTTAGTAAAAAGAAATTGAAAAAAATTAATTTGGTTATGGTCAAAGACCTCCTTGGTTTTTTTGTTTTTTTTTGTTTTTAAGTTTAAAACTTTAAAAAATTAGTTGCATGCTTAAAATGGAAGGAAAAAAAACAAAACAAAACTAGTTGCATGCTATATGAAATTAAATACTATATCAGGAGCAAAGTCCAATTGCCTATCCAACCCTGCAGTTTCTTCAATATCAAGCAACCAGAGAGAGAGAGAGAGAGAGAGAATTATATACTCTATAATAATTTATAGAATGGAGTGGGTTATAAGGAAATAAATTGGTAAACCAGAGAACACACATACAAAGATTAAGAAAAAAGCAGAAATTTGGCCACTTATCTAATTTACCTGAATTCTAGCAGTGGTTCTAGGTATTGTGTTTCTCGCCAATTAATATATTGTTTGACCAAGTATTTCAGCAGTTTTGCCGGAATTTCTTTTTAAAATATATTTATAGCCACAATATTATTTTGAATCTTCAATCGTAACTCATGTATATATTTGACCCTTATATTCAAATTACAAGTGGTGATGGATTATCACTGTGGTTGGATTAAAGGAGGGAAAAGAAAATAAAAATATAAAATGAAAAGAAAGGAAAAAAAGCAAAAGACTTTTAATAGTTATAATTTGGATAATTACTAATAAAAAAGAAAAAAAAAATGAAACTAAAAAATAATTGATGAAGTTTTTATTGTTTACGAAAATATTCTCATATGAATTTTTTTTGTATTTTTAATAAACATATAAAAAAATAACTTTAGAAAACTAATTTTTTATTAATTTTTTTTTCTTTTCTTTCTTTTTTCTTTTAAATTTGGAAGGAAATAAATTTTATAAAAATAGACAGCACCTTTTCTTTTCTTTTTATTTCTTTTTATTTCTTCCAATTTTTAACAATTCAAATAAGATAGTTCTTTATTTTTTTTTCTCCTATTTCATCAATCCAAACACACTGTAAGTTCTATTACTTGATTTATCTACAAGAAAAAGCATAGTCTTTTATGATTGAAAAAATAGAAATTTTACTAGTCTATGCATGATAAAAAGTTTTGATACTAGATACCCAAATATACACTTTTAGCAATAAAACCTTTTGTATTTTCTGATACGTTTGAAAGGAAAAAAAAAAAAAAAAAGATCAAAGGGCTATAATGTAAAAAATTTATTTAAGAAGAAGAAACAACATTGTGAAAAAAAAAACAAAATGTCTATATAACTATATTATATATTATTATATAGATAAATGTATGTGTATATATATATATATAATATTAAATATTCGCAATTTATCTTTATATATAATAAATATATATTATATTTTCTATAGATAAATGTATATATAAATATATAAATATAAATATTATATATTAAATATTCCCAATTTATGTCTTAATTTATATATGATAAGAAAACAATTTTTTTAAAAGATAATAATAATAAAAAAAAGAAAAATAAATTCTAATTTATTTAAAAATAAAATTTAAAAAGGCAGGAGATCGGTTAAAAAGTTTTTTCGAATAGAATAGAAATCTAATTTAAATCCATCTATCCAGTGAGTTTGAAATTAGTATATCCATTCTGAAAAAAAATAAAATTGAAAACTCTTTTAGTGCTTATTAATCACAAATTTTGTGTTTAATATGTACTGCAGTACTTGGTTATAATATATACAAATCTCGGTAATTATCCCACCACAATCATTAATCCCTTAAAGTTAGCAACAAAGTCAAACTCAATAAAATATTTCAAAGGGCCTAAAGTTTTTTCTATGTAACTAGTACTAGCATAAGATATATACTTTTAACTTTCCACTAGTGTTGATCATGATTATAAAACTAATTTAATAACACATGGAAGAGTGTCTTTTAGTTTCCTTAGCAAAAAATTGAAGACAACCTGTCTTCGTAAGTTTGAGGATTCAAAGTTTCAAACCCGTAGTAATATTGGTCAATATCTTGGAGCTATATATATACTAGTTGTTTAACTCCATCAAACAATGTTGTAGGTGAAATTAATAAACCAATATATAAAAACTTTCCATTTTGTGCTTAATTTGTAGGAACTAGGAACTCCTAAACTCCTTATAATATTCTTTTGATCGATCTTCTCTCCTTTTCTTGTGTCAAATAACCATGGGCAATAGTACTGAGAAACATCTACTTCCATTTGTTTCCAAACCCTTCAAAACAAGTTTACAGCCAAATTATTTCTATCATTTTGCTTTGTTTATTATTGGTTTCTCCATTGGTATCATAATCACTTTTTATTTGAAGAGCTTTTCATTCACCTTACAAGCCTCACTTGATTCTTATCAATATTCACCAAGCCCATTATATAGTAGTAGAAGTGTTATATCATTGAAGGAACAGAAACTCCTTTTGCATGATATGAATGATGAGGAACTATTAAGGAAAGCATCGATGATGGTTCCAGCTCGAATCGAAGAACTGGGTGTAAATCCGAAAGTGGCTTTCATGTTCTTGACAAAAGGTCCTCTTCCTTTGGCTCCCTTGTGGGAGAAATTCTTTCGAGGACATCAACAACTTTACTCCATTTATGTTCATGCACATCCTTCTTTCAATGATACATTGCCTCAAACTTCTGTCTTCTATGGTAGAAGAATTCCCAGCAAGGTAATCTTTTAAGCTCTTTAGGCATGATATAATTGAGTACACGAACGACGATATACTTTTTATTTCTTACATTTAGTTAAATTTTACTATTTTTCAACTTAAGCGATAGAATCAAATGTCAGAATTTAAGACTTAATTTAAAAAACAAAATTCAAATTGATTTAAACACTCTAATGTTTTCATTATTTAAATTGTCTGACCCTTATTAATTTTGAATCAATTATCATATGGACTTTCAAGGTTTTTTTTTTTTTTATTATTATTATTATGTAATTCTCATTAAATATTGCATGAAAAATGTAAATAAAATATCTATTTCAAACTAGCTAGAAAGGGTTTGGATTGATTTTTTTTTTTTAACTCGGAATAATTGTCGAAAGAAATAGTAATTTTGCCATTATACTGTATCAAGTGTTCCATATGGCAACAAGATCTATAACTATAATGTATCACATTGATAGTTGATCAATATAATATATTGCAGGCAGTGTATTGGGGAACTGGAACAATGATCGACGCCGAGAGACGTCTCTTAGCAAATGCACTCCTTGACATCTCTAACCAAAGGTTCATCTTGCTCTCTGAATCTTGCATTCCTCTATTCAATTTCAAAACAATTTACGACCACCTTATCAGCTCCAAAACAAGCTTCCTAGGCTCATTCGACGATCCGAGAAAGCTTGGACGTGGTCGATACAACTCGACAATGTGGCCGCAAATTAACATCACAGATTGGAGAAAAGGGTCACAGTGGTTTGAAGTTCACCGAGAGCTTGCTCTTCTCATTGTTTCTGACCAAAAATTCTATCCAATTTTCGAACAGCATTGTCACCCACCGTGTTATATGGATGAACATTATTTTCCAACCCTTGTGAACATGTTGAACCCTGAATTGAATTCAAATAGGACTGTTACTTGGGTTGATTGGTCAAGGATTGGACCCCACCCCGGAAGATTTGGATGGGGGGATATTACAGATGAGTTTTTGAATCAGATTAGGTTTGGATCTGATCAATGTTTGTATAATGGAAATAAAACCTCAATGTGTTTTCTCTTTGCAAGAAAGTTTTTACCTAATACATTGGAGCCTCTATTGAGAGTTGCTCCTTTGTTGCTTGGTTTTGACCCTTAGATGATATATTATATTTTTGTAATTTAATAATATTCAATAATGTTTTTTTTTTTTTTTTCTTTTTTTCCCCATTAATCTTGCAATTTTCTAATAATGTTGTTTTCTTTTTCTTTTTTTGGGGCTAAACTTCTAGCAATGTTGATTTGGAGAATGCAAAATATAACTAACGAACCTATTTCTAGTCCCATGAAGGCCCAATGTCCAATAGGACGTGGAAGGGTTTTTTCTTGATCCAACTCATACCATAATCAAGCCCAACTGAAACGTACCCAACCCACCTTTTCAGTTTTTCTTTCCTACCCATTAGAATAAAAAAATCTAAAATTTATTAAAAAATTATATACACATGTATATATATTTTTCTATTATTGAAGTTAAGGAATTTAAACTCCAATCATTCTCTAAAAAATATTAATTTTTTCCACTAAACTATCTCCACATAGACCATATTTAGTCCTTCAACTGTCCAGACTTTATAGTACTTTTTTAATTTTACAATTCTACTTCATCACCCACTTTGAATTATTCATGATTAATTTTGATTAGGTAGATAAAGATGATGAAAAAAAAAAAAACACACGTAAATTTATAACATGGATTTTTTCTCCGCCCTTTTCTCTTTCCCTTATACCCTTGGAAGTATCACATTCTATATGCTCTCCTTTTAATTTTTTTTTTTTTGGTTAATCTCTCCTTTTACATCTTTATTTCCTTTTCATCCATCCTTCATAAAAAAGACCCTCTGTGATATATTCACCAAAAAAGATCCTCTATGATATCTAATGGACCTCATTAAATAATGTTAGTTTAGTTGGTATATTCTTTATATCTATATCTATGAAGTTGTGAATTTGAGACACGCTTTTTTAAAATATTAAAATTTATATTAAATTTATTAAATAAAATTTTAAATTGTTTTTATAATAATAATAATAATAATAATTTTGATGTCTTTGCACATGCAGGTGTTTTTACATCAATTTTTGGATGGCTCACTATTTTTAATATATATAATTTTGAATCAAAGAAATGCTCTGGGTAGGGTTCACAAGTTACAAAATCTCATTTATGTATATTTGGAAATAAATTTCATATAGCATATCAATACTCACTCGTCGAAAATAAAGTTATTAAACATAAAATAAAGAGAAAGTCAGAGAAAAACAAATATTTTTATAAAAATAATAAAAAATAAAAGGAGAAAAAGACACAAGTCTAATGTGTTACTATTGAGGGTGGGTAAAATTAAATTAAACTGCTGATTTCGGTTAAGTTTGGAACCGGTTTGTAGAAAGTAAACATTTTAGTTTATTATGTAAAAAAATTATAATTAATGGTTTGGTCTGTAGTTTAGATGATTTTCAGATCGAACCAACTAAAACTGTCTATTTATATATAATATATTTTTAATATGTTTAATTACTAATGATAAATATTTTTTATGTTTAGGATGTATTATGTAATTTTTAGTATGAATTGTATTATTTTTAATTTAGACTTTGAATAGTAAAATTGTAACTAAACCGTTCATGAATGATTTTGATTGATTTGGTTTGATTTTGAATAATTATGACAATTTAGTTTGATTTGTTACTAAACTAAACCATTAACTACAATTTAGTTTAAATTTTTTCAGAAAAATTATCTAAATTAAACTATGCTCACCCTTAGTTATTATCTCGGCTCTAGAGCTCCACATGAAATTGAAATATTTCACTTTCTAGTGACATGATTTTCAGTATAAATTTATATTAGATTAAAAAGATACATGAGTTTGACCCACTAATTAAATAACTTCTTAGCCTATAATTTTAGGACGAATAAGTACTTTAATTATTAACTAAAAAAAAAAAAAGTTGAAAATGACTTGAGCGAGTAGACTTTGCCAAAGAAGCGCTAAGCTCAGCTTACTTGTTTGTTGCCTTGCTAAAGAAAGTCAGGGGTGTCAGGAGTGTGCGGTGGTTTTGATAGATAGATATTTTTCTCCAAAATTTGTCGGTAGGCATGCATAAAAATCAATCCATGACATTTTGCATATTTATCAATCTACACATTTTTTTTTCTTTTTAACATTTTGCATGCAAATGACAAAAGTGGTTAAAATATATCACATAAAGTTTGACAGACTATCAAAATGATCCCCCAAAGGTGAAAAATAGGCCAAAATGTGAAAAAAAAAATTCTTGTAAAACCTTTCAAATAATATATGAGATAAAAAAAAAAATTTGAATTCAGATCATTGTCTGGAAAAAAAGTATGACTTGATGCTGACTTTTAAAATAGATATATAGTTGATAGATTAATTAGTAGTTAAATAGAAAGACAAAAAAAAAACTAAATTTAAAAAAAAAATCAGTGTTAAAATTAAAGTCTAATATATATATATATATATATATATATATTAATTTAGGGTGGAAAATTTGGTTAACTAGGGAAATAGAGCAATCCATAAAGGACGTCCTAATTAGATTGAGCATGTGATGAATGGCCCAAGTTGGGTTGCCATTTTCATTATTCACTTGAGAAGTGGGAAATCTATTCATCAAAAGTTTCCTTTCTAGGTCTAAGCAAAAAAAAGAAAAGAAAATTCCTTTCTAGGCTGTTATTATTTTATTATTATTTATCAATACTTTCTTGATTAAGTCACATGAAAAAAATTAGATTTACTGTGAAAAACATAAAAAAAAAGAAGAAGAAGAGAACTATGTGTATATAAGAGATAATAATTATTTGATCCTCTTTTATGGAAATTTAGAGCATTTATTTATAGGCTAAAGTAAAATTTTAGTAAAAATAAAATATAATAAAAATATAATACTATAATTAAGATCTTCCAATTAGATCTAAATTTCTCAATTGAATTATACACAATTATTATTATTATTATTATTGATGGGTTTATTTTGGAGTTTTACGTTTTTAGACTCGAGTCCAGTCTATTTTAGTCTTGCTTTGGTTTTTGTTATTGCTACATAGTTATCTTTGATTTTTATTTATTTATTTCAGCAAAGCTGCTTTTGGATGTACCAGCTTAGTTTTTTTTTTTTTTTTGAGTAAACATTCATTAAAACAAAACAAAAATACAAAAGCCTCACCGAGGAGGATAAGAACCAACAAAATCCCCCCCTTTCTCTTTGACAAAAATGTTTAAGATTTCAGAGGGGAGAGTCCAAGAATTACAAAAGTCAATATTGACACAGCCATTAGATTTGAAAGTAAATTTAGCAAAAGCATCAGCAAGCCCATTCCACTCCAAAGTCCACTTTTGTCTTTTGAGATTGTTACTTATCTTGATGACAGCATATTTTGTGTACCAGCTTAGTTAGGATGTCCATTGGTTCCGAATATTATTGATCAATACCCTTTTGTAATTTGATTTGCAAAATTACAAAAAAACTTGATCTGCAAAACTGGTCCAGTTGATGTTTTTATTAATAGGGATTTGGGAGTGCTACTAAGTTATAATTGAGTTCAATTTTGTTAGAGAAACATATAGGAAAATATATTGTTTAACTATGTGCAATTTGATTTTAATATAAGGTATAAAATTATACTTCAAAGACAAGTTGTACTAAAAAAAGGTTAAATAAAATGGGAGAACAAATTTCAAGTACATTGCCAAGCAAATTAAAGTTTAGAATTAAAATGTATATTTTTTTTTTTACTTCTTTTTTATTGGTAAGCAACTCATATCCAGGATCAAATTTAGTGGGGACAGTTAAATAAAAATGGTTATTGCTATCTCAACTGTTCATAAGAAGCGCTAAGAATTACAGTGTATATATAAAATAAAAATCTAAAATCTAATTCCGTTTTTCATGTATTATATAAGCTTAGCTTTTTTTTTTCTCGATAATCTTAATTTTAGCATATGTTAGGAATTTGAAATAAATCAGGGAAATTAAAATTAAAAATAAAATACATCACCTATAAGCTCATTAAGTAGTACTGAAGCACCTGAAGATCTGTTTTTTTTTTTTTTTTTTTTTTTTTTTTTCTTTTTTAATGAACACTTATGACCAGTTTATTTTCTATTTGGCATTAATATTTTTTTATATTTTATAATTAATTTATTTGTCTCAAATTCAATGCATACTTCTTTATGGAATACAGATACATCTAGGTACATGTGAGTTGTGATATCTGGATACCCCACCTGTCCCTTTTATTTATCAGTATCTTAATTTTCAAATCTCTTTGTATCTGTGAGATTGATCAAGTGAAAATACAGGCTGATCAATCTATCTTTTTCCAGCCATACCATTTGGTGGTCATAATATCCTTTATGCCACCACTCCTATAGGGAAAAAAAATATTATAACAATGTATTAATATATACACATTCACCTCCTTATAATTTAAACTTTAATATAATATATGAGTTGAAAATTTAAGAAAAAAATTACTTTTAGTGTAATTATTTTAGCAAACAATTAGAGTTCGAAACCCCTATTTTCAATATGAAAAAAAAGAAAAGAAAAGTAATGAAAGAATGCATGTGTATTCATGTACGGTATATATTGCCAAAGATAATAGCTTAGCAGAAAGAAACTGATCAATTATTGTATCTGTAAATTTAAAAATTATAATTCGAGTTTTAGCAAACTCTTTTATTATTTGTTGTCTTGGATAATTTTATACGGCATGAAACAGAAGATTTTGCCTAAATCTATAATACAATAAATATTAATATGGCTATTTTATTTATTTATTTTATAGTACTTATTTTTAATTCAACCCAATGATAAAATGTTTTCCAAACTATAATTTTTACATATCTGAAAGCTAATACAAAAGCTTTTTGAGATATTATATTGTACGGCTTTGGATTCTACAGCCAATAAAAATTTAAATTAATTTAATCGAATCAATTTCAGTCCAATGCAATACAATCAATCCTGAAATATTTTTCTCGTTGACTTGATTAGGTATTTTAAAAAACCAAACATGCTCACAACTAGAATACTAGATGTCAGATTCCACCTTGCCAAACTAATGAACGAAAAAATAATAATAATAATAATAAAATAAAAACCTTGTTCACATAAAAATAAAAAAATATTTTATTTTATTTTATGGGTATTATTCCAACACTAATACCAGACAAGATTTTGAAGATCGAAAGTTTTTATTTGATTTGCCCAAAAAAAAAATTTCCTTAATTATGTAAAAAAGAATATTTTCCAAATATCCTTCTAAACCAAAAATAATATTAAAAAAAAAATCTAATGCTGATTGGTTTTTTTTTTGATAGAATAATGCTGATTGGTTTGCACTTTGCATCCAACTCAGATTGAAATAAAATAACATGTGAAAAAAGTATATACCATAACAGTAAATTTGGACAAAAGGTACAAGAAAGAAAAAATCCAAAATGTCCCTCTTTAATTAGTATGCATATGGACTCTTTTTTTTGATAACTATATGCATATGGACACTAATTCTACATAGACATAAAAAAAAAAAAAAAAACATAATTTTTTTTTGTTGAAAACAAGAAGTGGGACCCAATATCTCAAACATATATATAATATAAAATTTTGACTGACAACAAAAACGTACAGCACAACATATAAAACAACATACAGAAGGAATCTAACACTCAATTCCACCTCAGAAATCTTTTGGTTTATCTCTCTTTCTCTCTGAGCTGTGTTGGTATTTGGGAATCTCCGGCCACCATAGCTGAGACCTTGAGAGAGTTATTTTACAGAATGGAGTACCTGAAATTGTTCGAGGAAGAGACCAGTTTGTACAACAACATTGTACTTGGGACTCTTCTCCCTGGGAGACTGTGGGACCCACTGCCTCACTTCTTCCAGACATGGCTTCGAAACTACATTGCCGGAACCTTGCTTTACTTCCTCTCTGGCTTCTTATGGTGTTTCTATATTTATTACTGGAAGCGCAATCTTTATGTGCCTAAAGGTGAAATCTTTCTTCACTCCCTTTTTTTCTTTTTCTGGACTCCTACTGTTTTACTTGTTATTATTATTATTATTATTATTTTTTTATTGTGATATTTGGGTTTGAAATTTGATGGGTTTTTGTGCTTGGTGATAAATTCTTAATCTGCTTTCTTCTTTTTTTTTTTTTTTTTTTTTTTCTCTGACTTTTTTTTTCTGATGGAGATTTTTTTTTTTCCTGAGCAAAAAAAGCTCTGGTTTATTATATGATTCAATGATTGTCAGTTTTGATGATTTATTATGATATTTTCGTTTTCTTTTATTCATCTTGGTAGAGCCAATTAAAAGTTCTTTTTTTTTTTTTTAATAATTAATATATTGTTAAGTTCTCAAACTTCTGAATATATTTTCTTTTTTCTTGTTGAGATCGATTAATGTGGTTTGGTTTTTTCTTAGTCTCATCAGTGATATGTTTATCCTCAGCTTATGTGGATACTCAGATTCCCTTTTTTTGTTTCCCATCGCGGATCTGTATTTTCACTTCATAGTTAATTGTTCAGAAAATTTTCTGAGTGCCTGCCTGCCACTGAAAATTGTATATATATATATATATATATATATATTTTTTTTTTCCGTTCTATTCTGAAGTTTGGTTGTTGAATTTGGACCGATATTTCAATTTGAAGTTGATTAACTTTTTTTTTTCTTTTTTGGTAACTTAAGTTGATCAACCTTGTGAGAATCAATTGGAACTTTGTTTTATTGCTTGATCGTTTTCTACCATGAATTGGGTTTTGTATGATTGCTATTTTCTGATTGTAAAAAGTCTAATTGTTAGTATTCAGTCTCTCATTTAATTCAATAACCCTATTTTGGAAAAAGGCCACCAGTTTCTTTAAATCAAGAAACAGAAGACAAAATAATAGATCAAATGAGTTTCTTTTGGTGACCGAATGGCATGTTTATGTTGATTCCTTGTAATCACTCAGCAAGGACAAAGTTTATAATGCAAAGAGCCTGTTATGTTTTTTCTTATCATTATGGCAACCTCCAGTTCTGTCTCATTAGTGTTATATGTTTGTTTGAATAGTTGTAAGAGTGTTCTGGACGTTTTCGTGTTTCCGATATATTTCCAGGACATCAGCAGTAAGACATTACTTACATCCCTGCCACATTTAATGGCTTAAAGTTTGCCCCTTTGAAGACCTAATTATTTCAGGGGGAGCCATTGTGTCTGGAACATTGGTCGAACATGTAATTTATATGGATATTTGTTCAATTCAAACTCCTATACTTATTGATTTTATTGTTTGAGCTGATTAGCTAGATGTTAACTGACAGTTATAATAACTACATTTTGTTTAGAATGTGCTTATTCTACTTTAATTCTCTTTTTCTTCATGTATAGAAGAACCTTGAGGAATTTTTACCAAAATGGAGAAAATAAAAAACTCTGCAAATGTTGCTGAAGATTAGATTTAATTTATTGGATTCCTTTACTACAATAATTCTATTAGTTTAAATGGAGGGTGGAATGTTTGACTTAAGCTTGCAGTCGTGCTTTCTTTTACCGAAAGGTCATGTCTTCCACCGTGACGAGTGATAATTTTGTTGAACATTTCATTGCAGATGCCATTCCCTCTAACAAAGCAATGCTCTTGCAAATATGTGTTGCCATGAAGGCCATGCCATGGTATTGTGCTCTTCCTACTATTTCTGAGTACATGATTGAAAATGGCTGGACAAAGTGTTTTTCAAGAATTAATGATGTTGGTTTTCCCGCCTACCTCATCTATCTAGTAATCAATCTTGTAGTTGTGGAGTTTGGAATTTATTGGATGCACAGGGAACTTCATGACATAAAACCGCTGTATAAATATCTTCATGCTACCCATCACATCTACAACAAGCAAAATACTCTCTCTCCATTTGCTGGTAAGTTCTTATTCTTCTCGACAAAACTTTCTGACTATATGTCAAGATGGAAATCTGTGTGATTATGGATGCATGTGTTTGTATGATACTGTTTTGTTTGATCAATAAGCTATTTTAAATATTTCAGTATTGTGGTTAAGGGCATATATTTAATGCTCGAAAATCACAGCATTAGTGCATAATTAGATTTGTTAGCCATGTGAAATTAGTGTCAAGGATTGTGAAAGAAGTTGTTCTAAGAGAAGGCTTAGGCTACAATTGTTCATCGTGAAGATCATATAATGGAGATGTTTTCAAAGGCCAATTTTTTGTAATATGTGCTTTGATTATATTGTTTACTTCCGGGATGTTTCAGAGAGACCTATAGTAGTAACTAGGGGATGTAGACACCACATACATTTCTTATTAGAAACTTTTCAGCCTACTAGAACTCTAAAGAACAGCACTTGCATATAAAACTTTCTGTGATTCCCTGCAAAAAACTTCTGGGAAGCAGAATGAGAGGCTAAAACAAATGCTATACCTATATGTCTCTGTTTTCATTGTTCTTGAAAGCCTATTGCTTTCTGTTCTTATTTTATGTTTAAATTGCATTTTTGACATTCAAGAATTTAGATCATATTTTCCGCTTAAGTACTATGGCCACACGGGTTGGGCAATGACTATCTCTGCAGCTGAGTGCTTGTTCATCTGAGGAGTCTTGGCTGTTAGCTGGCCATTAGTCACCGTATAGATGATAGACACTTGCATGGATCTGTCTATTAATTTCTCATTTTTCTCTTGACAGATGAGTCCAGATATTTTAAAGGATATTAGTAAATGTTTGTTAAACATGTATACTGGATTAAGCTCCATGAGGGGGAAGATATCTTTGTGTTAACTAATTAGTTAATTCTTCCTTCTGCTTTTATAAGTTATGGCCTAAGTTTTGATCTTATTTTGAACTTCAATATGCTCATGCTCGCATGAATTATTAGGAAAATATTTGGTAACTCTGGAAGTTTCATATAGCTTGAATTTTAGGATTAGTTTACTCATTTATGAGCTTTACAAATTCTAATGGGAGGAATTATGTGAACTTGGATTTTGATGTAACTATGTCAGATAGTAGATGAGATTGCATTTTTCTTTCAAGGATGTTCTTTCTTTAAAAGCTTTATCAATAATCAAGGTTTGAGTTTATTTTCATCCTTTGAATTTTTCTTGGTTCGAAAACGAGACCATATATCTTGATTCACTTTAGTTTGCTTTCTGCTCTGCCTCTTGACTTCCCAACCCATTTCCACAATGGTCTGTCCTCTGTTTAAAATTGGGATCAACATATACTTGTATTCTTATTTGTCCATCTGCATTTCATGGCGATCTTTGTGTCTCATCTGACATAGTTTTTAGTGAATCATTGGTGCGTGAATAATTCGGGTGCAAAGCATCTTTCATTGGCAACATACATTTAAACCTTTTAAATCTGTTTCTAATCAATAAAAATAAAATGAAGAGCTTTATTATTATTTTAAATGAGATGGATAATGAATTCCAATTCTTAGACCTAAAGATACTAAGATGTTATTGGTATTTGGTACTGCATCAACATTTGTAGGAAGGGAAAGAGCTTCTGTTTGGTTAATTCTTGATTTTGAAGTATCATGGTATTATTCCATTATGATGTACAGTAAAGACAATTTCCCCTATATAGATATTAAGCTATTAGAACATTAGCTGCTACATAATAAATAGAGTTTAAATAACTAGAGTGTTGGAACATTCTAGTTATGAATGCATGATGTATTTGTTAGCTATCTTTTTATTTCAGGTTTGGCTTTCCACCCGCTTGATGGGATAATGCAGGCATTACCACACGTCATAGCACTACTTATTGTGCCAATGCATTTTACTACACACCTAGCGCTCCTATTTATCGAGGCAATATGGACAGCGAACATCCATGACTGCATCAATGCCAAAATATGGCCTATAATGGGTGCTGGCTACCACACCATTCACCATACTACATATCGCCATAACTATGGCCATTACAGTATATGGATGGATTGGATGTTTGGAACTCTTCAGGATCCAATGGATGATGGAACGAAGAAAGTGATGTGAATTACTGGATGTATCGACTGCATTTCAGTCCTCGAGATTTTTCACTGATGTCAAGGTGCTATAAGTTGATTTTGTTTCTGTGTGATCTTTGCTTGTAAAGAATTATGCTGGTTGGTAGTTTTCCAGAACTTAGAGAATGTAAGCAAATGTTAGGAGAGAAGGGATTTTTGTGGGGGATCATTTTGATTGGAGTATACATTTTTCTTTGAAACTGGAACTTTTAGCAATGAACATTTTAACCTCTGGGGTGGTCTAACCTTTTTTTTCCCTAATTGGTTAATTTAATAGTGAAATTGAAGCTTACTCTTCTATGTGCTCTACCTCTTTGATAAAACGATTTCTCTACTTTTCTGAACAAAAAAAAAAATGATTTTTCTCCGTTCATTGATTCATTTTGGAATCTTTAACAACAAAAATTGAAATTTTAAAAATATGGTTTGGTTTGCCAGCTGATTCTCAGGAAGAAAAATTGTTCCTTTTCACTGCCAAGAAAAAAAAAATATATGGAAAAAAATCTATATTGAGTCTGGAGAAGATTGATATTCACACAAAATTAAAATTGGACTAGTTGACAATTTAGCAAGTTAAGCAGGATAAATGGATACAGCAGTAGTTGCTAATTTTAGGAGAAAGTGGATTTATGCTCAATGTTAACAAATGGGACAAAATAATCATGATTGTTGATTTTGCTAAAAATCAACAAATAAGTTGTAGGGGGGACCTCTTTCACATGATAACATGCAATGCAAACTAAGACTCAAGCTTGGCTTATATTTTCATCTCTCTATTCCATCACTACAGTTCACAATGTTACAGATCTTTGGAGACATCAGTCAGCTGCTTCAACTCAAAAGCCAGGTGGTTTCTTGCCCCTGCCATTTCTGAACAAGACCATACACACCACCATTGGTTCTCTACCACCACTGCGATTCCTAGAGATATAAACCTCAATGAGGAGCAACACCGCCACAGCTGAGCTCAAGAGGTGCCAAATTGTTAAACCAAGGAAGTCCCATGATCTGTCTTCTCTAAACTCGTGGAATAAACAATCCCCTAGAGAGAGGCTATCATAGATGCATGCTTACTTTAGTCACGTGCATGGAGAAGAAAATGAGATGTAGCAGAAAAAATTAATATTTTAGAACGCCCCAGGCTTACGTGCAAAGTGATTCAGTGACTGACAGACAATTTCCCGACATGTAGCATCTACATCCTTAAAAAAGCAGGACATTTGAGAATGATCATGATGTGTCGATACATTCATAGGCTGATGGTAGTGAAAATTTATGATTCTCTTCAATCAACTATTTTGGTATCCTGCAGATTTTCCTGTAAAACTCAAATTTCAAAACAATGTGTATAGATTCTGGGTATTCTCCACAATGAGGCAATGCATGATAACAACATGAAATACTTTTATGTTTCTTTTTGAAGCTTATAAACACTTTTTAGGGAACATTTTTTTCTTTCGCAATATAAGGATAGGGAGCCTTTTTCATGCTTTTGGACGAACTTTATGTTTCTTCCTTTGGGTTGAATTTCATGGAATTTTCTTGGCTTTTTTTGCCTTGAATTCAAGCTTACTTGATTTTCCTTTCTAAACCTGTTTTCCTCCAACCCCTCCCCCTATATTAATCAGTACAAGGTGGTAAATAAAGAAGACAAAAGCTTGTTTCATCTAAATTCTTGCAATTCAGTTAGATATGGCTTTAAAAAGATGCAAAAATAAGCTTCCTCAATCATACTTTTGGAGACAAGTTCTGAGTTTTACCAATTTGAGTTTCAAATCTGAGATTGCCTGCTTCGTTTGGTATGCAAAAAACTTGAGTGACTGCGATGGGAAAGAAGAAACCAAGCTCAAATAATTAAAAAGCAGGAGGAATTTACCAATTAAACCAGAAAATATAGCAGAGTGAAAAAGACAAGATCTTTACTTACTCCAATTCTCTGCATCTCAAGAGATCTGCATAATGCTTTTCTTTTTGTAAGTAAATTCCCAAGTATTGGTTTCGAAGACCGTTGATAATTCTTTCCACGGTAAATAATAATAGCATGGCCCTCTTTTAGCTTGTTCACCGAAACCAAAATTCCACCACTTTCTGCTTCAAGCAACTTTGCAGTGTACTTGACCTGGTGAAACAGTCTCTGCATTGTAATCACCTTGGCTACTTCTCTATGTTTCCAGTGCTGGTGCAGGCCTTCTATCACACCATCAAAGACCCCACGCCTGCCTGAACCCAGCAAGAAACTATAAATGAACACAAAGCACAACTCAAAGCAAAGCTGCAAAGGCAGCATAAATAAAAAAATAAAATTAAAACGAAAAAAAAAAAGAAAAAGTAAATCTTATGTTTGGTTGGTGATCTAAAAGCAGTTTTCATTTGATTCATTGAATTTAAAAATAGGATTGAATTTTGGTGATTCTTATAATTGGAAAATATATTTGCCATGTAAACTCAAAAAGAGCTTTAGCTGTATGTACATATAAAAAAATTATTTTTATATTATTTTTATATGAAAACAAACTTAATCAATATTAACAAAACTAGGATGTTCAAGAGTAAATGACAAATCCTCTCAAAAGGAACAACAAAATTTATGTGAAATCACAAAACAACTTCTCATCCGAATTGAAGCAAAATAAGAGGTATCTCTTTCAATTACTTAGAAGTTGATGCACATAGGTTTCAATGATGAAAACTTATTTCACAAACAGTAAATCATTCCAGCCACAGCAAGTACATAAGGAATATTTATTACTATCAAACACATTGTTGACAATATTGAAAGTAAAATTCAGTTTCAGGCATGATATTGAACTAAATAGTAGTTTAAATTTAGGCACCTAACCAAGGATACTTAACAGCACAGGAGATATAGTATATAATATGGGATTCAAGCTTTTCAGTTTAGTAACGTAACATTTTGCTTACCAAGCACTAGGCAACTATGCATCTTCATTCCTATTTTCTGAAAAGACTCTTTCTCTTCTTCAGTCAGCATTTCCTGGTCAGCATCCGGCTCAGCAGGCATCCATGCAGCATTCAACTTCAGTAACTCCTTTGCAGATTTCTTTATCTTGTTATCTAGCTGTGTAATATAAAAATATGTCACATGATAATAGCTGTGTCAAGAGGGCAATGAAAGTTCCATGACTTTGAAACTTACAATACAAAGCTTGCGTTCTTGCTTCCTCAGTTCCTTCTCCAACCTTTCTTTTTCAGCTTCGAATGGAAGCTTCACCCCAGTGCTTCCTTTCCTTAGGTCCCCATATGCTGTTTGAATGTCCTGGAATTCTGACAAAGTTCCAATCAACCCAGTGTTTGCCTTTGTTACATCAGCAGCAGAAAGGGATTCAATTGCTTCGAGCCGTGCATGTTCTTCATGGAGTTGGAATTTTTCAAGCTCCATTTCCCTTTCTGATATCAAATCTACAAGTTCACCAGGGAGGAAGTCCTTGCCTCTATAAAGTATTATAATATATTTATTACGAAGCAAAAGAACTCCTCCCGTGAGACACTGATTAGAAAAACAATATCAATGTTAAAAACATGCATAACTCAGATATGAAGCACTGGAAAGCTTATCATGCATGGTGTATCAAGTACGTTTACATTTACTTGGCTTTGAGGCATGAAGCCTACTCCTTGATCCTTAAACGTCAAGTTTTTAAATACCCAAAATTGAAACTGTTAATTACAAATGCAATGCAACAGTGCTCTAATCTACCTAGATGAGATATTAAAGTAGATGATTACCAAATAAAGGAAAGAAAAAATGATGAATGAGGACATAAGAGGTAACTGGCAGTGGTAGCACCATATAAGAAAGACACAAGTAACAGTTGCTTATGATGAACTAATCATTTGCATAGTACAACCAGAAACACAGTAGGGGCAAAAGAATATTCAAGTTTGAGAAAAAAAAGTATTAGAGGGAGGCTGAGATGACATTGTTTAAGTGAGCATATGGCATTACAATGAACAGAGGAAAATTAATCATATATTTAATACTAGTGATTAACGTTACAATGAAAGTTCTCCAGTTTAAGGGTCAGTTTTGCTTATTTGACTTGAGTTCAGTAATACCATGGTGATTTTAGCAAGGAGAGATTTGGTGTCATGCTCATTGCAATTGGTTTAAAATTTTCATGAGACAATTTAATAACTCACTACTTTTCTCCAAACAATGGGCTGTACACCTGTAACCAACCAATATGCACACAGCACACTTTCCCTAATCTGAAATAATAGAACTGCAGATATCATGTTTCCATCACCTATATGAACATTTCCCTCAAACTTGCCTTGAGCTCATATGCCATTTGCTCACTGTCTGTATTTGGAATTCCCAACTTCACAGCAATCTTTGCTACTGGACTTTTCTCCCACAATTTTAAGATGGCTGCAGCAAGACCTTGAAGCTTTCTGTTCCTGCCTTCAGAAAATAGAAGGAAATTTGATTAGAGAATCTCAAGTGCATGGACTAGCAGGAAACCACTACTATGCATAATCAAGAGTATCTAAGAAGATGCAATAATTTTATTCATTAAAACTATATTTTACAATATTACTATTATGTGATTAAAGATATTACTTTTAGCAGTTTTGCATCACTAAGCATAAGGGCTGTTATAACAAAAGTAAATAAATGATAACTCATGCATTGGTTTCATTGACTTTATAAAAGGAGTATTTTCATTTTCTTCAGATTTAAATTGCAGAAGCATGCAGATAGAAATATATGTAGCAGTCGATAAAAATTATGTCAGTGGGCAAAAAGCAACATGAATACCAAGGACAAAATGAGTAGGTAGAGAGTGTGCGAGCTTTCTGAAGTATGTCAATTCATCATCTGTCAACTGTGATCTAGTATATGGTGGACAGCGTCTAAATGGAGGCCCAAATCCATTAATCACTTCTGGAAGCAAGTCTGCATCTACTGGCAAAGGCTTGTGCATCCACCAATCAATGAAGCGAGGCCCCAAGCCATCCAACAACCTATCAGTTTCCCTCTCATACAATGAACTCGTTATTGGTTGGTAATCCTTGTCCATCATCTTTTCATGTGCATCTGGTTTAACTTGAGAAATAGTGTTTCCTTTTCTCAAATCCAGTGGAACAAGATCTGAGGATGTTTTTTCTTGACAATCAGCAACATTTGGATTATTGCATCCTCTATAAACAACAAGAGTATCTTTTCTTCTCCAAACAACCAAACCTCCAGTCTTAGTCTGCATAATAACTATTATATAAGCAACAATCCTCCCAAACCATAAACAAAATAAGTATTATAAATAGCTAGGACTTCAAACCTAGTTGATTTAGTTACCATAAGAAGTAACAAATTATTTCATCTAAAATGAAGATAAAAATTTTTTTGAGCAGTCAAATCGGAAACAACTCAAGGGTCCATATTGTCTAAGACAATAAGGAGTTAAATGAATCTAAACATTCTACTAAATATAACTAAACATAACGCTTTAATAATTAAGAAAAAAAAAAAAGAAGCAGAAGAAGAAGAAGAAGAAGAAGAAGAAAGAAAGAAATTGCTACACAACAGCTAGAAAGTAATAAAGTTTTTCCAGAGGCAATAACAATTCAATTCTACGCGCCATTAGTTTCACCGAGCATAGTTTCTATTTTGTTTTAAGAACTTCCTTTTGTACATTTACCCTCCCTAGAACCGTTTCAATCATTTCTTTTTTTCTTAAATAATTTATCAACAAATTCAAATTCCGAAAATAAATAAATGTTTTAAGAACTACTAAACATTACTTTACGATGGAAAGCCAAAATGTAATCCATGATGAGCAAACCAACCTCGACAATTTCTTGAGCTCTATCCATATTCCGGCACAAAGGGACATCAAATTTGATCATGGCCAGCTCGTTTCTCTTCCATACGAGCTTAACACTATCCACTACAGCTTGAGTCACCCCAGCTTTCTTCACCTTCACCCACTCCCTCATCTTCGAAGCCTCACCTCTCAACCTCACAAGCAACTCCTTCTCAAGCCTCAACTCCGCAGCACTCACTGCCCTTTCCTTCTTCATCCTCCGAAACACAAATCCTTCATCCCTCTCCCATGGCATTTTCCCGCCATTTCTCGAATCCCCAATTTGTTCCAAGCAATCCCCAATCCTCAATTTCCCAGAATCTTCATGGGTTTTTTCCAAGTTAACGTTTTGTCCAAGATTTTCAATGCTCCGAACGATCTTCTTCACTACATTCTTCCCTCTCATGCCAATAACCTTGCCGGTAAGTCCACCATCGGATTTTTCAGCTCTGCCCTTGTCGGGGAGCTTCAATCTTCCGGGTTTTGAAAGGTCAAGGACTTCATGAGGTGGCAGAACAAGAGGACCCTTCATCCATGGAGGTGTGGGCATCTTAATGCCATTATCAGGGACCGAAATGGGCTCGGGCGGGGTTCCAGAATCTGAGTTTTCTGCAGAGGAAGTGAAAGAGAAAGAGTGCTTGGAAGTGGAAGCATAATTGGGTGGTTTGGGGTTGTGGGGAGGTTTTTGTTTGAAGGAAGATGAGATGGAAATGTAAGAATGGAAGGTTGAGTTGCAGTTAGAGGAAAGAGTTGGAGGGTTCGGTAGACAAGGAGAGAGAAAGAGAATGGAAGGCATAGATCGAAGAGGATTATGCAGAACACAGATATTTCCAAGAATGGATGAGCACAACTCAAATATATGTAAATATTGCAAATATTTCTTTTCTTCCTGCTTGCGGTGGTTTTACTCCACAGGAAAAAGATGACTGTTTGGGTTTTAGAAATCGTACCCAAAAAAAAAATTATCAAAAACAAGGACTTCTGGCACCAATGCCTCGATCATTTTACAAAATAATTCCTAAACACTTCATTATGGGTAAGTCCTTCGTTTTTAGAAGAAAAAAAAAAGTATAATATTAAATTACTACCGACACTAGAATTTGTAAACCATGCATTATCACTCCAAAACCACACCACTAGGAGTGTACTATTTAAAAGATTATACTTTTGATATCACTTTTAATTATACTTTAATACTAATATTTTCATAAATTTAAAGTTATAAAATTGTATTTGAAATTTAATTATATATTTTAATAAATACAGTATGTGAACCTCATAAATATTTTTTTGATTGTTGAATTATAAATAGCTTATGACACTGTGTTATCTATCTATCTACATTTTAAATAAAAAAGTTTATCTTAATTTAGACATGGAATTGGGTTTAAGGTATTCATTGAAATAATGATTTGAATTGTGTTGTTTTGACTATAGAATGTGGTTTAGCCATTGATAATGCTCAGTATAAATTGGTATATTAGATTTTCCCTAAAAAACTACCAAGCTCTATCTATCACCTACAAAATTGAAATGGAAAGATTCAAAGACAAAAAATCTTCAGCATACAAATACAAAAAAAAAAAAAAAAAAAAATCTCAATATCCAAGCGCGAGTCCATATCCAGTCCCTGACGCCTCCAACAGCAAATCACCACCACACTCAAAAGAATCAAAACCAAAACCGGCTTCGCTCCTCTGCGGCGCAAGCGAACCGCAGCAAGCCGAGCACACAAACAGCGGCGGCACAGTCTCCTCGTCGCCAATCCCACTGCAGCGCGTGTGCTGCCACACCTCGCATATATCGCAAGCAACCATCCTCTCCCCATCGTCGTCGCGTGCACCGCACTCGCACCTCACCATCCACGTGTCGCACCCGCTCTGGTACCTCAAGTGAGTTTCCAAATCTACCCCGCTCCCTCTGACACAGACCTCCACTCCCGACTCCAATGTCCCGAATAGTAATTCCGCATCTTCCACGTCCTCCAACCCGTCGATCTCTCTTGCTCTGAAACTCTCCGTCACGCAGTACGTGTCGTTCAGTGCGATCTCCGCCGCGCCTTTCAGCTCTCCCACTGTCGCATGGAGCGGAACGACAACGATCTCTCCGTGCGGAGACTCGCGCTTGAACTCGCTCTCTCTGAAACGACAGATGAAAGTCAGTCGTTGATCCTCTTCCCCGTCTTTGAACGGCCATTCCTTCACGAAATGCTTGGAATCCAGAACCGCTTGGCTCGCCGAGTCAACCTGTTCCGATTCTGGGTATCCCAACAGCACGTGCCTGTAGAGCAACACGACGTCGTTGTAAACGTCGAGTCCAGGATGTGACGATGATGATGAAGGAAGAAGAGTTGGCTTCGGGTTCGGGTTCGGAGCTTGTGATTCGGATTCGGACCCGACGGCACTGAGATCGTGAATCGTGTACTCTAAAATCCTCGTCGTTGAGTTGACAGCTCGGCGGACTATGTGATTCCCAACGACGACGTTGTTGAGCGATTTGAGGACGTAGTCGAGCAAACCCGTATCGCCGATATGCAAACGAGCTGCGTCTCGGACGTCTTGCCGAGTCATCCCACCGCCATGGCCGAAATTTCTCTCTTTCTTCTCCTTGAGTGCGCTCACGATGACTTCCGCGGAGAATTCTAACCTTCTCTGTGGCCATCTGCTATCCATGTTTGCAACGACGTTGCTGAACTTTCTGTGCTTCAAAGGCGGCTTTTCTTTAGCAGCCAGAGTGATCTTGTTCTGAAGCGAAGCTCTGGTTAAAGGATTTGATGAATTGGGGAATTGAGGAAGAGGGTTGGGGATGATCGTTTTCTTCTGTGTGGGAGTGGAAGATTTCACCGTGAGCATGAATTTGAGCACGTCTCGGATTGTTATCAACTGGGTTTCGCTCAGATCTCTGTAATGGCGAATAATTCGCTTGATTTCTTTGTATTGCTCGGTTTGGGCGAAGTCTTCGATGATTTTGTCGAGTTTCAATGAGCTGAGAATTTCAAGTGCTCTGTTATAATGGTGATCTTTAACCCCGAAGCTTCCATGGTAGAATCTGTATCCCCATCTACCAAACCATGGATGTCCATAAGCAATCCCATGGAGAAGACGAATATCCATTGACCGCTTCTTTGAAGTATCTTCGACTGTGATTTTCCTGGAAAAAGGAAGAAAACCCAGAGCTTAATTTGGTTACCATGACAAAAAAATATAATGAAAAATAATGAAACTTGGGGTTCTTTTTTTTTTTTTTTTTTTTTTTCTCTTTTACCTGGCTTGAAGATTTGTACAAATTCGATCCCAAAGATCCATGATCTCTCTGCCGCAGAGATACTTAGAACCACCTTCGATTCCATTGATGCATACCAAATGACCAAACCCATTAGCGTGAATTAACCCATGCAAGATATGGGTCTGAATATCAAAAACACCATCATCCAAGGGCTTGTTCCATAGAGTATCCATTGGAATAACCAAATGATACTTTCTTTTAGAAACAAAATGATCACTCCAGCCTAAACGAACAAAAAACCAAAACAGCCCCATTTCAGAAAATTGTAAAAAAGAACAATCAGGTTCAGATTGATTAAAAAAAAAAGAAGAAAAAAAAGTGAAAGAATCCCAAGAAACTGACCAGTGCACCGGCAATGGTCGCAGTAGGGTCTCGAGGAGTACTTGACGTTTTCTTCAATGGTATAAAGAGGAACAACAAGGCTTCTGTTCTTGTGAACAAGAAGAGTACACCAAATCGGCATCCCCTGTACATTGTAATCTTCTTGAACAGCGCAATCTTGAAGAAAGACCCGAATGTTGTCTCTGAATGTACCCGATGAGCTAATAGGGCAATCAGGGTCAGCAAATGATTGGAACCCGTAAAGCTTCGGCTTCCTTTTTCTCTTCCTGCAAGCTTCAAGAATTGGGATCGATGATGAAGACGATGACATTGATGATGAAGTGCCTTATCAGCTTCTTCTTCTTCTTACTCTTTCCACTTTCTCTCCAAAGATTTGACTCTTCAAATCTTTCTTCTTCTTTCCACTTTCTCTCCGAGGCTTTGATTCTTGAAATCTTTCTCATGCGGAGGGTTTTAGTTGAGAGAGACAAAGAGGTTTCAGTTTTTTCAGTTTTGTTTAACTGCTTTGCAAATCTGTTGCAGAATTTTGAATGTGTTTGTTACAGGCTCTGCTTTACATCTTCTTCCATTTGCCCGCTCAATTTCGATTTTTACAGGTTTACGTTTTTGCCCCCGTCAATATGACCTTTTAAGCTGCTCAAGACGTGGGTAGTTTAGTCATTTTATCTGGAGAAGTGGCAACTTGACGCCGATAATGGTTTCCGCGAATTTGGAGATACCACGTGTACTTCCATTCAGTTTCTCTCTCCAAAACGGGTCTTGGGCCCTCTTTACGCTGCGGTAGTGGCAGGTCTAGCCCAGTTTCACTGTTCAGGTCCAGTCCATTTGAGATGGAATTGCATTTATTGTTATTAATAAACAAGATATTTGGGATACGTCTTGGATAGAATACTAAAATATATAAACAATACAAATTTTCTATGGTAAAATATAAAAAATCCATATTTTCTTGACTTAAGATGTGCACATTCATGAGGATGGATCGAGGACAGAGCCAGAGAAAAACCCAAGTGTATATATTAGGTATATATTAGGAATGACGACAACTCGGACATTATTTTTGGAGTTGGTATATATATATTTTTTAAATTTTAGTTATTTATCATCGGTAAAAATAAGCATATTGAGATCTTTATTGATTTAATAAATATTAATTAGATGCATATAAATAAATAAATATATATATATATATATTTAAATCTAGACTCTTGTGTGATGAAAATTGTCAACACCAATATTAAGGTGTGAGTCTACCTACATTGGGGTTGGCATTTTACGTTTTGTAAAAATCCAAACTCTCTCCGTTGAAAAATTGTCGATGTAACATTATATTGTGTGTCGTGGCAATTTTTTGTCCCATGGTTGAACTTGCTGAATTTGCACAAATGGAGAAAAATAGATTAGAGAGGTGCCGGTGTGGTTGCCGGCGTTCTCTCTCCGATTCCAAAGTCAGAAGTGTTTTGCATTAAGAATGATTAAAAATAATATAGAAAAAAGGGGAAAAATTGTGAGAAAAGGAGTTGCTAGTTGGTTTTTTGTATTTTTGGAGAAGATGATGAATAATAGTTTTTTTGTTTGAATAATGGTCAAAATAGGTCCAAGAATCAATGCTTAATGGTCAAAATCAAGATTTTAATGGTTTCAAAATCCCAAAAAATGAGGGCTGCCAAATATCCTCAGGCAAAAAAAGAGAATATGAGGGTTGGTAGCATTTTTCTTTCTCTCGGTCTGCGTGCGGCTGGCTCCAAAAAATCCCCCCTCTCGTTTCATTATTTTCTCTTTATTTGGATACCAATGATTCATATTTGTTCCTCAAAAAACTTTATTTCTCATATGGGTGACAAGTATCAAGGCATTATGTGATTATGGGCTTAAAATATTGTAGTTCCATGGCCCACAATAATTTCTGAGCATTTAATTGGCTTAGTAGTGGATAAAGGGGATAAACCCACATGTGAGTAAAAAATTTCACAACAATAGCTCCCAAATTGATATAATTTTTCAGATTAAATCAATTTAAAAGGTGCAAAATACTTGTTTGCTGGCCAGGCGCGATTGTCGAGGGATTTTGAAATTCAAATCTGCGCCGACTAAACCTTCAAGCACATTTCCTTTATTTATTTATTTATTTTTTTCCTCTGTGACAAAGCTTCAAGAAACTTCTTCTTTTCCTTTCTTTCCTTCTTTCTCCCTTCCTTGGCCAATCGACGAGCTTCCTTCCCTTCCTCTTTCTTTCTTCCTCACCGAATGCGTAAGCTCTTGTTTCCTTTTTTGTTTTTGCTTTGCCGACTAAGAGTGCAACTTTCCTTCACTTCTTGCTTCGATTTCGGCTTGGCTAATACGCGTATGCTACACAGATTTTTGGTTCGAGAGATTCGTTTTGCTTCGGCTTTTCTTCGTTTAGAGGTACGAGATGCCTCATTTTTCCCTCATTTCTTTTCTAAAATGTGAAATAATTGCTGATGTTGTCTACTGCTTTGCTTATGTGGTTTTGCCTCTGAGTTGCACAATGTGTTGATATCTGAACTGTAGACACCCTAGCCTTGTTGTTATGTTTTCTAATATGCATGAGCCGTGTATGTTTTGATTTGTTGTTTTGCTTTTGAGTTGTGTGATTGCACTGCTTGTGAATGTGCTCCGTTTGAAAAATGGTTTCCAATGTGAGCGAAGGTTGCAGATCTAGGTGGAAGTTCGGGACCAGAGCGAAGGCCACGAATATGGGCCGAAGCTTGGGAGCTAGACGGAGGCTTTGGATCTGGGCTGAAGCCCGGGACTTGGGCGGAGGCTGCATATCTAAGTTGAGGCTCGGGCCTGGACAGAAGCTGAGGGACTAGGCTGAGGTCCGGGACTTGGCGGAAGCCACGGAACTTGGGCAAAAGCCGAGGGACTGGGCCGAGGTTCTGGACATGGGCAGAAGCTACGAAACTGGGCTGAGGCTTGGGACCTGAGCGAAAGCCAAGGAACAGGGCCAAGGCTCAGGCCCGGGCGGAAGTCGAGGAACCGGGTTGAGGTTTAGCACCTGGGCAGAAGCTGCAGAACCGGGTCGAGGTCTAAGAAGTTGGGTAGAACTTGAGGACTTAGGTATAATTAGTGTGTTTGTGTCGGCCGATTCTAGGGGGTCGGAATGTAGGATTAGGTGTGTTTCGCGTCCTTTAGCATTCCACATCCCTTCATGGGGATGACCAACCTAATAGCGAGTTCTTTATGTGTTTCAGATGTCTGACCCCTCCCCGAGCGGTAGTGGCACTTCTGGTCGTCCTCCCTCTAGCCAGCCATTAAGTTATCAAACTGTCATTGACCCTAAGCCCAGGCCTTTTAAGCCTGGAGTTTTCGACGAGTCGCTCTACTCTGAATGGAGAGCTCATAACCTCTCTGATGTAGTGGAGGTCTTAGATGCCTTGGATTCGGAGGCTACAAGCACTTTGGGGGCTGAGGAGTTCGAGACTTCTTCCTCAGCTTCTCTTCCTAATGTCAAACCTTATCGGGAGAGAGAGATAAGGGTGACTACTCCAGGGGGGTCTTTGAGCTTCGATTCGGTCAGGTATAGCTTTTCTCAGGCTGACTTGGACCAACTAAGGATGGATTACTCAGTCCCCAACCAGGTTTCCCTTCGAGTTCCTGATGAAGGTGAGCTGCCCAGCTCACCTCCCGCCGGCGAGGTTGCTCTAAACCGGTGGTTCTTGAAGTCTGGGATGAGGCTCCCACTCGCGCCCTTTGTTCGCCACCTACTTTATAATGTCTGATTGAACCCGCTACAGCTTAATCCTAATGTATGGAAATGGATTTATTGTTGCTACGAGCTGTGGAGAGAGCACTTCAGAGTTGACCCCAATCCTTTTGAGATCCAGGCTTGCTTCGAGGTCAGGTCGGTAGGTAGGAAGGTTGGGTCTTACTGCTATTATCCTCGACATAAGAAATTTCTTCAGAAGTTTCCTAAGATCTCTAACTGGCAAAGTGAATGGTTCTTTGCTGAAGAAGGCTGGGAAGACGTGAGCTCTGGGACCGGGGGCGAGCCTTCAGTTCCCTGTGAGTTCTGTGGGTACAACCATGGATGGTGCCCATCTATTCCGGCTCTAAATGAGCCTAGCAGCTCCAGGGTCTCCCACATCTTCAGCCTCAACATAAGTGTTAGGGACTCAACGCGGCTTTTGGAGGAGGCCAAGCTAGCTGGAGGTAATGATCAGCTATTGCTTTTGTACTGCCCACCCTTGCTGTTTCTTTTTTTTAAATATTTGACAACTTTTTTCTCTTTGCAGGAATGTCTCAGTCATCGGTGAGCGAGTTCAAGAGGAACATGCCAGGTCCCCTCGACCGGAGCCAACCTGCCAAATCGGCTAAGGTCAGCCCTGGATCGTCTGCTCCGTCTTTTGCTGCTATCGCTGGTGGTTTTCCTCTTCCTCCTCTCCTTTCCAGAGGTGCATCATCCAAAGATCCTAAGAGAGCGCTAGTTCTCCTCAGCCATGAGTGAGCGGGGAGTCAACGCCCGGTTTGAGGACTGATGCTCGCCCTTTCAGGGGGAATGACTCATCTCCGAAGGCGAGCGGAGGTGAGAGGGGTAGGTCACTAGGTCACATGGGTGACTTTATAAGCTTTTTGGCGAATGATGTCTTTCCTGTGGAGGAAAAGTGGCTCTCTTGCATTTCTGAGTGTTCCATTCTTGTTGAGGCTTCTCGCCAGGCCACCTCGGTGAGGACTTCAGTCATTACACTTCTGGTTGTCAATTGTTATTATCGCTTACTCTCATGCTATCTACTTGTTATGCATGCCACTTTTATGGTTTTCAGGCTCCAGGAGCAGGTCGCTTTCTACAAGGAGAGAGAGCTGCTACTTTCGTCGATTCCATGAAGGGGACTGAGAAGGGTTTGGAGGAGGCCAAGAAGTGTGTGGTGGACTTTAAGCTCATGCTGACAAAGAAAGACCTTGAGGGTAACCAGAAGGAAGCTGACCTCAAGCTAAAAGTACAGGAGCTTAAAGTGAGGGATGCTAAGTTGAGGAAGAAATATCAGCTCCTGACCGCGTTAGTTGCCCAGTTCAAGGAACACGTCAAAGAGTCAGAGGAACTGAAGGCGGAGCTGCAGCTGAAGGAGGATGAGATTTCAAGGCTGTTCGACGATGTGGAATGCCAGTTTGACGAGAGGGCAGATTCTACCCTTGACGCGATCAAGTCCAGGCTCCCGGACCTTGACTATAGCCTGCTGGATCAACCTTTGGACCAAGGCCCAGCTTCTATAGCCTCCAACTCTGGGATGTCTGCTCCAGGTTCTTCGGCTCCTGCCCCAGAGATAGCTTCCTCGGTTCCCAGATCGAGTTCACCTCCTCAGGCTTCCTCATTTCCGGGCTCGAGTTGTCCTCCCGCAGCTTCCCCAGTACTTGGATCGAGTTCTCCTCCAGCTGCGCCATGATCGCTAGCCTTCATTCATTTTTACTAGTTTTTTAGTGCTCTTTGTAGATCATGTTTAGGACTTTTCTCGGCATGTCAAGGCCTACTTTATTTTGTAAATAAACATTCAAACCATAGTTGTCGATGTTATTTACAATCAAACTCAAACAAAAATTTCTATTGCCATAGTTTGTTGTGCAATTGCATGCTTTATTACTTTCTCTTATTTTTGACTTGAAAATTTAAAAATATTGTGAAGGTAGGTTGAATTGAACCTATTTCCGGGTTGAACCTAGGTACTTCGTAGCCCCTTACTCTTTCTTGTTTCTTGTCAGAGAAACTTGGAAGAGTCATTATACATTGGGTTGCACTTGATTGTTCGACTTAGGCTAGTGAGCGTTCAGCCCCCTGGTCAAATCTGAGCTAAGCTCATAAAACGCCTCACTCTTGGTCGATCTAAGCTCAGCTCGAGGAGAGTTCATCTTCTAGGGTACTTAGCCCATCTGGTTTAGTATGAGCTAATGCTCAGAAAGCGTCCAACTCTTGGTCGAATCTGAGCCCAGTTCGGGGAGCATTCAGCCTCTGGGGCACTCAGCCTTCTGGTCGAATATGAGCTACGCTTAGAAAGCATCCAGCTCTTAGTCGATCTGAGCCTAGCTCAGGGGGCATTCAGCTTCTGAGGTACTTAGCCCATTTGGTCGATCCGAGCCCAGCTCGGGGAGCATTCAGTATATGGGGTACTCAGCCCCTTGGTCTAATCTGAGCTAAGCTCAGAAAGCTTCCAACTCCTGATTGATCTGAGCCCAGCTCAGGGAGCATTCAGCTTCCGGGGTACTTAGCCCCTTTGGTCGAGTCTGAACTAAGTTTAGAAAGCATTCAGCTCCTGGTCGAATCCGAGCCTTGCTCAGGGAGCATCTACCCTCTGGGCTAAGCTTAGAGAGCGTCTAGCTCCTGGTCGAATCTGAGCCCAGCTCAAGGAACATTCGGTCTCTACGGAACTCAGCCCCCTAGTTGAATCTGCGCTAAGCTTAGAGGTCAGCTCCTGGGTTCAAGTGTCGGTTCGGCTCGGTTCAGCTTGGTTTGATTCGGGTCTCTCTGGATCCGGAATTGGGCAGCTTCCTCAGGCGCCGCGGTGTTGTTCAGCGGTGGTTTTTGAGCCAGTTCAGGTCTAGGTCCAGGTGCTGAGGTGACTCGTCCAGGAGCTGAATTTCGGTTCCCGCTGTCTGCCCAAATGCTGAGGTGAAAATAATATCTTTTTTTTTCTTTCCTTTTCTGTTTTCTTTTCTTTGCTGTTTTCTTTTCTATTTTTTTTCTTTTCTTTTCTTTTCAGCCAAACAGCATCAAGAATGGACCAAAACAAGGCAAACCAGCAGACTGAAAATCAAATGAAAACCCACAAATTGAAAACTAAATGAAAAACTACAAATCTCAAGCAAAAACAAACACAAAAGCCAACTTCTTTCACAAACTTACTTAACCCAAAGTGAAACTCTTGCACATAAGAAATAAAAATAAGGAAAATGCAACCGGTTTTTCAAGAACAAAAAAAAAATCCCAGAAATGAAAAACAACCACAAACATGAAAGAAAAAAGGAAAAATCATTCCCACTGACAGCGCCAATATGTTGTGGCGATTTTTTCGATGTTGAATCAGACTCCTCGAATCTTCAAAATGGAGAGAAAACTGGTCAGAGGGGCTCCAGCGTGGTGGCCAATGTTTCCCCTCTGATGCCAAAGTCAGAAAATATATTCATGATAGCCAAAAATAGTTGAGAGTGTAGGTGAGAGGAGGAGAAATGGTGGCTGGTTGGTTTTCTTGTATTTATGAGCTTTTTGGGGAAGATGAACAGTAGCTCCTTTGACCTTTAGTCAAAATTGGTCTCCAAAAATAGGCTTTTTGGTGGTTGCTCGGGAAAACCAAAGAAAAGAGAAGAAGTTGATTGATGGGGTTGGTGAGAGTTGGTGAGAGTTGGCGGCAGCCTTAGGCAGTTGTGCCCAAAATGAAAAGATCCCCATTTTTTCCCCTCTCTTTCTATTTAAACCTAGTATCAATGATTTGGATTCATTGTAGGTAAACTCATTTGGTAGATGAGTGACATGTGGCATCATTTATATTTGTTTTGAGCTTTAAATATTATGATTGTTTTCTCTTCCAATGCCAAAGTCAGAAAATATATTCATGATAGCCAAAAATGGTTGAGAGTGGAGGTGAGATGAGGAGAAATGGTGGCTGATTGGTTTTCTTGTATTTATGAGCTTTTTGGGGAAGATGAACAGTAGTTTCTTTGACTTTTAGTCGAAATTGGTCTCCAAAAATAGTCCTTTTAGTGGTTGCCCGGGAAAACCAAAGAAAAGAGAAGAAGTTGATTGATGGAGGTTGGTGAGAGTTGGCGACAACCCTAGGGAGTTGTGCCCAAAATAAAAAGATCTCTATTTTTCCCTCTCTCTTTTTATTTAAACCTAGTATCAATGATTTGGATTCATTGTAGGTAAACTCATTTGGTAGATAAGTGACATGTGGCATCATTTATATTTGTTTTGGGTTTTAAATGTTATGATTGCGTGGCACACTACTGAATTTGGATATTTATTATACTACCTCAATAATAAAATATTAGTCTCATACTTTGGTAAAAATACCCATAACAGTGTGAAATTATGCATATCATAGCAAAATTATGTATACATATAAAATTTGTATATAAAAAGATAGGAGATTTTTTTTATTTACATGTAGATAGGTGGATTAAAATTTTTGAACACTTATCCACATGTAGATAGATGTTGCCCCAGATAATAGAATTCTCATATAATTAAAAGTAATTCCATAAACTTAATATTCCTTCAAGTAAATTCCAATATTCCGTTTACATCGTTAAATTGACAAGTCAAACTATACTTGTTCCTAATTTCAAACATACCAAATTTTTTAATATCAATCTAATGTATAATTCAGCAGAAGCTTCAGTATACTACTTGTTCTAAACATGAATAAACTAAATGGTCTCATAAAATAATAAATATCTAGATCACCTCGTGGAATTAAGTTTTGAGACGTCAAGATTGAAGTGCACTTAGGCAATGAGAGTAGCTAGACTTAATTGACGTAATTAAATTGCCTTCGTTTGGTCTTGGTTAGGCATATGGAAGATGTATGTTTGACGACTTGGTGTTCTTCAACCAAGCCAGGGAAGAAGACAAAATGGCTCCACCATTTTCATTTGGACAGAAGGAAGCAATTTTCCATTAAGAAGCTTTAACAATCTATTGGAATCGGTATATAGCCAGAAGTCAGAAATTTAAATTAGAAAAAAAAAAAAAGAAAAAAAAAAGAGGGATAAAATTGGAAATGAAAGACAAAATACCATATGGCAAAGGAGTTTATTAGCATTGCACAATATATATACTAAATCTTTTATATATATAAGCAAATAAAATAGCTAACACTGAATTTAACTCAAAATAACCTTAAATAACATCATATAAATTAATTATAGGGATTAAATAATGATTCATATATCACCAGCAACAATATCAAAAGTAAAATTGATCCAGCTTCTTATATGTGTATAAACATTAAAATTAAGATCCAGTGCGCACTTGAATGTAAGTATATCTAAAATTTACCAAAAACAATATATATATATATATATTATCTCTAAAAATAAGCTGATCCAAATACTACTATGATCATGGATCATCATCTTAATTGCATGCATATATAGTATTTCATACCTTTACAGAAATTTAGGATATTTTCTGAATAGTTGACCAAATCCATATGTTTTTTTTTTTTTGGTGATAAAAATATCCATATGGTAACATCTTATTTACTCAAAACTACATGTATACATATATATATATATATATATATATATGTCATGCATATATATAGTTACAGAGAGAGTTAAAAAAAAGGTTATTATATAAAAATACAAATGATGAAATCAAGCGGTGCGGATGTGTTGAAGTTGGCGAAAGTGCTTCTGAGCAGCAATATTATAGTTATTTGCAGCAGCATCGGAATCATTGATGTTGTCGATATCGGTGGAATTCGTGTTGTTGTTCATGTTTTCGCCATGAAAAGCCGATTGATCATCAGGAGAAGAGCTCGAGAGAAGATGAAAGAGAGCAGCCACCACGCAACCCAGGAAGGGAAGAGAGGAGCATATGCTCACTGCAGCTTCTTTCATTTTCATACCCCAAAACACCCCCCAATTAAGGATATCTCTTCAACTAAGAGTAGTAATACAGTATATGGAGGATATGATATTGGTATTTAAGGTTACAATGTTTATGGTTTTTTTTGGTTAATTAATAAGGTTACAGTATTTTGCGTGGTAACTAAGCCATAGATGATGATGATCATGATGATATTAATGGTGATGATCTGATATTCCAATTAGTATAGAATTTTTTCACTTTACCATATAAATGTCAAGCTCACTCGCATTGACTGTGTTGAACAACAAGCGCGCACACACATTATATATATATAAAGAAATTTGCTTAAAATTCCACATATCTAACTTGACATTTCAACCTTCATCACTAATTTATGTTGATAAGACTCTTGGAATAATTGACATTTGGAATAATCATGGGAAAAAGAAAATGCTTTTTCGAAAATGTGCAAGACTTTATCAAAGTTATTTTGTTACTTTTATGGAGGAAAAGCTAATTTATGTATATCAGATCGTGCATATACTAAATTTTGAAATTGTTTATATATATATGAATAATATGTTTATGAACCCTCGTTTAGCAACGTTTGCGCTTTTAATTTTATTTTGGTTTTCAATTTTTTGTTAATTTTTTTTTTTTTACTTTAGTTTAGTTGAGTATAAAGGATTTTCCATTAAATTTGATTACTACTCAAATTTCAAAGTTAGTATTATTGAATATATCATATAACGAAGGTGTCGTTGATAATACGTTCATTTTTAGTTTTTAATTTTAAATTTTTTGAAAATTAAAATTTTTTTTTTTTTTAATAATATCAAAATACAAAATAACTCAAAAATAAATAATTTGATTTCCTTTTCTATAAAAAAAAATAAATATAGTTATATATATTATAACTTGATAAAGTCGACCAATGTTCTGTTTAGTCAATATCATAACAAGTAATTCATCAAAAAAAAATATCATAACAAGTAAAGAAAAGATTCAAGTAGTATGTAGACATAAATATATATATATATATATAGTTATTTTATGGTCAGTACGTCACTTATCAGTTTTTAAATTATTTTAAAAATTAAAAATTAATAAAATTTTGAACTATATAAGTTTCATGAAGTACTAAAATTTTAAAAAGACAAAATGAGCCCTCAGTATACTTATTTAAACTTCAAATATATTTTTAAACCTCAATAAATATTTCAAAAGCTAATAAATATTGTTTTTACAATAAAACAGTCAAATGTAACGACTATATAATTTTCTTATATATATATATATATAAATTTTATAGTGCGAATATTTATATCATTTTAAAATATTAAAAATCTATAACCCGAATTCAGATTCCTTAGCGAGACGGAAGACACGGAGCAGTTTACACGAAGCCTCAATCAAAATTGGCCAAATTTCGGTCAAAATCGTTGGCTGGGTTCAAAACGCACCGTTTCTGTGTTTTCAAATATTTCAGAAGATCACCAAACGTAAGGTTTCTTTATTTTCAAAAATCAAATTGGGCCAAATCGTTGGTTGAATCACCGTTTCCTTCGAAGCTTCATGGGAGGAGAAGCTCAAACGCAGTAGCCATCGGAGGTGGGAGATCACCAAACGCATCGTTTCTCGGCCTTACTCCAGTCACTTCTAGCCATGGGTCGGCTTTTCCATTCCTCTGCACCAGTTGGCAGCGAAGCCAAGAGCAATCGGCAATAAAGGCTCCAGCACGTACACGAAGGCTTTAATTGCACCAGCGTCTTGACAACTCTTTTTCTAGATGAAATTTGGGAAAGTGGATGCAATTTTATAACCAAAATGTCAGGAGTTCAAGCCATTGTTAAAGTCCTAGAATCATGTAATGTAAAAGCTCAAGAGAAAGCTTTATGGATACTTGAGAGGATATTCAGAATTGAAGAACACAGAGTACAATATGGTGAATCTGCTCAGGTGGTGCTTATTGATCTTGCTCAGCATGGTGATTGATTCCAGATTGAAGCCAACAATTGCAAAATTATTGGCACAGCTTGAGCTCTTGCAGTTTCAACCTAGTTACTTTTAAGAAAAATCATGCTACTGATTTATTACCTATACATTCATTCAATATCCTTTGCTATACGTTTTCATCTTTTATACAATATATTTGACCACTTCTTGGATCAGCCATATGTATCTGTGTGATGTACATGAAGAAAAATGATTGAATATGAGCTTTGAAATTGTCTTATATAACAAGAATGACAAATTCTGCTGTTGAAGATATATTCTTCCTAGTTATGGTATCTTGTGCATAGTTTCTGTAGATACCATAATTCGAGAATGTTTCTCGAGATAGGAGGTCAGAATCTGAGCCTCTCTTATCAGATCTTGGATCAAAACTAAAATAGGTGTTCAAAGGTGATACCACAAGTTGCACACCAATGCAAACCCAACTTAACCTTCCACTAGCATACTGTAAAAACTGGTGTTCTGGGGAGAATTAGTTTGAGTGGATTGCATGAATGAGATTATTAAAGTCTACCACTTGCTTATATTTACCTCCCCTTCATCCAACAAGAAAATATAATATAATAACAAAATCAAATCAAATCAAATATTAAAGTCATCTTAGAATTTAGACTTGCAAGTCGATTTCCTTGTGTCAGTTGTCATCCGAAGGCTATTCCTTTTTGTTTGTTTTTTTTAGTGCTGTGGGCGAAGCTTTTACAATTGACAAGGTAATATATAAAGAAGAATACAATACTTAATAATAAGTATTTAATACATGGGAATATGCTACTTTTTTTTTTTTTTTTTTGTCTTTCAACATCTAATGGATCAAACAGTTGTTAGTAAACTAAATATAAAACTTTGACTTGAGAAAATCATGTGAATGCCTCCACAAGACTTTTATTCAACTGGAACCGTTCAGACTGCTGCTATGCGCTCTCCATGAAAACTATGATTATGCTATTTGACTACTCAACTTAGAAAGCAACAACTTCAAAATCAAAGCAAGCGTCAAAGAGCCAACAGCAGCACAGAGCAAATAGGCTGCCAAAAAAACACCGCCGCCGGTGCAGAGGAAACTTCGGTGTTGCCTTCATCACCGATAGCTTCTCGCTTCACCGCCGATTCTTATTTGAAAGGGAAAGCCGAGCCGGAGTAAGGCCGACTGGCGGTGGCTACGGAGTTGCCCAGAGTAAGGCCGGAGTAACCTCTGGTTTTTCTAGACATGGGGTATGCGCGAAGTGAGACCAATCGGGTGCAGAAGCAAGTTTAAAAATTTCCAAACCGCACCGTTTTGGGATGATTTCCTCCCAGAATTAATTTTGACCGACAAAATGTTTGACCGAGATTTGACCTCCCGCGTGTGGTGCCTTAGAACATCTCTAATGATTCTTTCTATTGGAATTTATGTGTCAGAAGAAATAGAAATCATTCTGCTTATGTGGCACAATGTTTATTTAATAGACAATGTCTATTTAAAAATTATCTCCAGTGGTTGTGTTCAAAATAAACTAAAACTTATCTAAAAATTAATTAAAATTGATAAAAAATAAATAAAATAAGCTTAACAGACTATTTAAACAGAGCCATTGGAGAAGATTTTTATACCAAGCTGTCTATTTATCTTATGTGGCAAAGATTTTTGAAGAATAGAAAGAGCCATTGAAGATGCTCTTAGCAGGAGTTATTTCATTTCCGTGTTTTCGGGTTCTTAAGGGAACCCGACTTGGTGCTTTAGCGGCACCGTATATATAATTAACACTATCCTTCCAAGAGAGTGAATCATATGTTTAGATTGTACATCCTTCATAGAATCATATGCATCCACAATCTTTAAATTTTTTTCTTCCATTTTTCATCTTATTAATTTCCACAAAAGGTATTGAATTAAAAACTCTTCTATATAAATAGATTCGAAACATACAGTCCCAATTATTAAGTAATTTACCACAAAGAAATTAAAAAGTTTGTACCATTTTAATTTTTTGACGGATTCTAACATTAATTAATTCTTTTCCTACTTTGTAACGTTGTAAATCAGCCTCAACCTTTATAAATGCCCCTTTTGGGAGCCTAGAAAGCAAAGCAATGACTTCTGAAAGTCTAAAGTCGTTCTCTGTTTCTATCTATGTTAACTTCTTCTTGGTCATTGAGAAATTCTGATAGTTGGTTAATTATGTTGTATATTAGGTTGTATGTCAATGTTAATTTCTTCTTGGAATCATTATTATATTTTTTTTGTAACGCTGTAAATCAGCCTCAACCTTTATAAAATTCATAGCTCATTTCTAGAACAAAAATCATGAACAAAAAGATAATAGCAGAGAAATGCTTGATGTTATTTCTTTGTTTTTTTCCAGGTTATATTCAGGGTCAGGCTACGGAGAAACCCTTTGTAGTTCATTGCTTAGAACTCGTTCATGATTATGCAGTAGCAAACTGATTTAGACATGAAAGTTGGGAAATTTGACAATCTCCAGCTTTGGAAAATTTGTCTCAAGTGCTGTTTAACTGGTTTTACATTTTATTTATTTGCATTGTTAGTGCATATATAAGTCTTCTAACAAAATGCATATTCACATAAAAAAGATGGCATAAAATCTGCCCCAAGAATATGTACAAGATTATACTACAAATACATTGCTTTAAACACCATTGGCGTTTATTTAGAATGTGTTTCACCAACTAAATACAGCTTTTGACCATCATTAATCAAATCTACATCAAAAATTTTACCTCCATCTTCTGATAATATGCAAGAAGCATTTGAAAACTCAAGCTGGCTTGCTGCTTTTATAATAAGCTCTTCAATGGTGTGGGGGACCCATAAAACAATTCCAGATTTTCTATCTTCATCAGGATCCCAGGGATGGAAAGGGAACACAGTGCATTTCCTTCTGCTCACTTTATCTGCAAGCTCAGAAACCAAGATTTGGCCATAAAAGTAGCTATTAGAAACAGAACATTCTTAACGAGCCAGTTTGGCTTCATTTTTGATATAGACATTCAATGTAATTATTATTTATAGTTAAGAAAAATATAACAGTTTTTCTTCAATACCAGTAATTTCTTGAGTACTATTAGAGATTTCTGACAACTGAGTAACCTTTGCATCTTCAAGTAGCTTAATCAAATTTTTGTTACCACACATCCGACCATCATCAATGGGGGTGTTTCCCCATCTGCAGAGTCCAGAGTACATAAAAAGTTACTAACTCATTTCTATATAATATATATAATGCAGAGAAGCTATTACTTATTGGAAGAAATTAAACTGCAACACACTGAGTATTAGTTGATATTAAATTAAAATACTGAAACGATACCTATCCTTGGAGAAAACACTAGCCCCAGCTTCTATCAGCAACTTTGCCATTATATATAGTCCTTCAGATGCAGCGACATGAAGTGCTGTTCTGTGGTCATAATCTTTGGCGTTTGGATCAATACCATTTGAGAGTATTCTTTTAAGTAAATCAGAATCTCCCCTTGAAACGGCTGTGCATACAAAACTACCGGCATTGTCTATCTTCAAGGTGGCCCCTTCTTTAACTAGTAAAGAAGAGACGCGATCATGTCCATTTTTAATGGCTTCAAGTAAAGGGGTGTTCCCAAAGTTATCTATCCAAAACAAACAAAATCACATTGGAGTTCATGTGACAAATAATAGACAAAATGTAATAGACAGTGCAAACATTGAAATTTGTCTTGTAGAAAGATTACCTTTAGCATTGATGGCTACTCCTTCTTGAATAAGAAAATAGCAAATATCTTCATATCCTCTTGATGCAGCAAGGTGCTGTTCGAAACAAAAGACTTATGATCATCTTTTTCTATAACATACTCAAGAAGTTATAAGAAACAACTTATTAAAAATTTTAAAACTGAAAGTCACATTGCCAACAAAATACAAGTCTTATGATACCAAACCCAAGAATAGCGAAAACAAAACTATAATTTGTTATTTGTATTCTACAAATAACCCATATGATATATGTTTCAGAGAATTGATAAATGTAAATTTTTAATGTATAACATATAGTGTAACCGAAACCCAGTAAAATAAACATGTTCACCACACAGATAAAGTGATAGCTCATTGATAAATGACATAATTCTATGAACATGTCAATACGTACCAAGGGTGATCGTCCATCATAATCTGTCTTGTTAGGATCAGCTCCAGCTCGGATCAAACCTTTTAGCTGATATAAATCTCCATAATGAGCTGCACTATTGACCTTCAAAGCAAGTTCAGCTTCTTGCTTTCCTATATGAAATGTAATGTCCGACTCCAATTGCTTAACTCGAAGATTTGATTGTTTCCCCTATAACATTTTTCAACCGATATTATGAACAAGATAACATTTTATAGAACTTTGGATTTGACTATAAATGTTTATTTTATAGTCATGATTGAAAATTGCAAAATCTCTACTAAGAACAAGAAGTTGCAAAAATAAAATTACCTCTAGAAGATTGTTCAAAATTTTTCTCCCATCATAAAAATAGATGTCAAGGATATTTGTAAACGATTGCTTGTCAAGTCGTAGGAGCCTACATAATTCACAAACTCGAACAGTATATGGCTGAGGAATGTTACAAAGAATTGAAATTTCTCCAAATGAGCTGTTAGGTTCCAAAAGTGAAACTGTTTCTTCCGATCCATCTTCCCCTAAGCCCACCTCTTCCTGCACAATAGTGTGTGTGTTTTTTTTTTTTTTTTACTTGTATAAATCTACATTGAGAAACTTAAGTCTATAACTTAAATCTATTCATATATATATGTGTGTGTGTGTGTGTGTGTGTGTTAAAGTATACACAGATCAATAATAGAAAGTTCTCTAAGAAGATTCAGAGGGCTATATAATTCACATTAATGCTTTTTGGGATTGACAATCGTACCAGCACACCATGACAGACAAAATACAATTGATCTACCACATTTCCCTGTTCCATTATCACTTCTCCCGGGAGAAAAAACTCCTCATGTAGTTTAATAACCTGCAAGATGAAGATAAAACATATATTAAAACTCCATTAAATTACACAAGAATAATTTTGAATGTTGGATAATTGACACCAATACCACTATCGCAGAATATGTTGGCTTAATGAGACATTTATAAACCTATGTTCATTGACCAAAGTAGAAAATATGATGGATTTTCTTAAAGGACACAAAGTGAAACTATATGACTGTTGTGAATGACATATTCAGTTTCAAAACTAGTTTGTTTTAAAAGAGTCAAAAGAAATATAGCATGGTATAAAATGAGATGATACTAATTAAGATTGCTACTTCCAGACATATTTTCCATGTATTATGAAAAAGAGAAAAAAAAAAAAATGACTTACAATTTGATGAATGAATTCTGTAGAGCAGCCTTTGAAGAGAGGAACATTTTCAATGTACGGCATATACAAACTCTGGGAAATCTGCAATGAGGAAACACTCATTATGATAATTAAATCCATTCACAATAAAAACTAGTGAATACATTACAAAGATGATAAAAATCAGATTAAACTACATTAAATATAAGAAAACATTAATAGATAATATTAATGAATCCTCACTACTGTTTCACCTTTGCACGAATTGAGATTGGGATGTCCTGAAGAACTGTAGCCTCTGTGTAGCTACTCTCAAACTGTAAACGTACATGACCCTTAATTTGATTACGAATATCCTTTCCAAGTCTATTTCTATTCATATATTTGATGATATCAGTCATCTTGTCCCTAAATTTTTCTGTCTTTGATCCTTTTACTATTAAGGCTGTCATATTACCAATCAAATAAGCACCAAGAATCATGTCAAAAGATACATATATCATTACGAATATCATCTCCCTCAAATTGACTGCATGTATATCTCCATAACCTGTGACAAAAACAGAACTATAATGCATCTGAATTCACATTTGAGAAAACATAAAGAAAGACAAAGTTCTTTCAAATAAATATGGAAGATCTTCTAGCAATAAAATGTAAATCAATAATATTAAAGGACATTAAAGTTAATTACCAACTGTGGCCATAGTGACAACGGCAAAATATAAAGAAGTTGTATAACGTTTCCATATATCAATATCTCTGAAGTGTGAATAGCTGTAGTCACCCATTTTCAAACTTCCTATCCATGTATATCCCTCTTCAGAAGCATGTAGGGTGGTAGCTAAGTAATAAAAGATGCAAGCTGCCGTATGAGTGCAATAAAGCTCAACAACAATAAGCTTTAGAATCCTAGTGAACATGTAATTGATGCGTATATCCTTCTCTAGATTCTGAAAGAATACAGTGATTTTGCGCACTCGAGTTAACCTTATCCATAGAAGATACCTAACTTCTTCTCTTCTTCCACAAGCCTATTCAGAAAAAGAAAAAAGAAAAAAAAATGATTAGAGAAATAGATGGATACTGAAAATCAAGGTACATATGTTGCAAACTGTAGAATATGGCACATAACCATCTAATACATACAAAGTTAGTTCTTGGAACCATCAAAGAGCAATTCATCTCTCGGTAAATAAATGTACAGCTAACAGCCTTCAAAATCTTATTATGTACATTGATAATCCATTGAAAATTATATATTCTAGGATATGAATTATGGTATATTTTGTTAGTGCAACATATATGTAATGCCAAATAAGATGTTATATATTTCTATATAGTGTTTAACAATAGACAAAACATGTTTTGAGTGTGTGAACTCGAGCTATACTACTACAAAAATATAGATTTTAAGGTCATAATGATAACAAATTGCTCTATCAATTTTATAATAATTCTCAAGTCTAAGCACATAACTAAAAGCTCTAAAAATTGATGACAAAAGCACAATAATATTCCAACATAATAAAAAGAAATATGATAAAATCGTGTAGTGAAATTTGAGCATGAAAAGAAAAAGTAGCAATACCTTGAATATAATATCCCAAGGCATACAACCAAGAAAATCAACAACAAAACTAGATTTCAAATACCTGAAAATAAAAAATGTCATAGATGAGAATTTATAATCAGAAAATAATGCAAGAAGAGTACAGAAATTAGTTTTGGTTTAGGACCAGAACCATTATTTATAAACATTTAGTCAAAATTTACAAATTAAATTTATCAACTTTTACTTTTCTGCATATTAAAGTTATTTGACATCCTTTTTTAGTTCTTTATGTTTGGTCTCATTAACTTTTGAGTGTAGCCCTCATTAATTTGTTTTTTAATACATTACATAACATAACATCAAATTTATTTTTACAATTATACTATTGGACTTTCAACAAAAAATTACCAAGACATCCTCTTCTATATATCTAGTTTTGGTTTCAATATTTTCCCATATATAATATATATATATATATATTTTTCCCTAGATCAAAAAGAAGACAATGCAACAAAATGAATCCACTGAGAGGTTGTTATTATAATTTCCAAAAACGTAAAAGTATATATGTAATAATTCACAAACAAAAGCACAAATGCATTCTCTTTAAAAACAAATTCTACATACTCTTACAAGAATTGGGAAGGACAAGAAAATTTACCTGAGGGCAATAGGTGTTCGCTTGTAAATAATTCGGTAGGTCTGAGTGTCTCTAAAGGCTAGAAAGAACTGCAAAACAATGTCTACGAGGAATGCTATCTGTCCTACAATGTCTAATATAAACAGATTTTCGGGTAAACCCCGGAAAAATCCGAACTCCATGGGCGTGAAGAAGGACGAGTACACCGCCCATATCAATATGAATTTTGTCCATGCCCGATACCACCTGCAATTTTTGCCTTAATATTTTAGTTTTTATTTCTCAGTCAATAATTAAAAACATATATACTTTCTGTTGCAAATGGGAACTCAAAGTATATATCAAATAATTACATCAAATTTCCTTTTTATGTTCAGTTCCAAGTACCTAAGAACAATATGCCTTCCGCAACCTGGTGGTAGAAATAGAATGAAGTAGCATAATGTCATTTGCAAAACCAATTGATTGGTTTAGCTTTATAATATCATTTCAGTGAATTGATCGAACAACCATATTTTTGCTATATTTTCAATCTTTTTTTATTTTTTTCCTACCAACAACCCTTTTTATTTTCTTTTTTATAATTTCTGTCGTTCTTTAAATGTATTTTTCTTAGTATCATAATTGAGACTTTTAAAAAAGAACAATAATTTTTATTATATATAATATATACCGACGAGAAACTATATTTTCCATCTCTATCTCGACAAAGCTCTGAGACAAAAAAAAAAATTTGCTCCGTCTCCGCTTCACTGACATGATTAATCAGGAAATCTCTACGGAAAAGGGCTGAGCAGAGCAAATTACCATTTCTAGGCTAGAAAAAGGATCCAAATGAACCGGTACTTTTTATAGTTTTTGTTGGATTGGTTTAGTTTTTGCTCATAAGGATTTTTTATTTTTTGTGAATGTACAAAAATTTATTTAAAATTATATTTTTACTCGTATATAAGATTTTACTAATATAGGCAAATTTAGCTCAGAGAGTAATAATTTATTACAGTCATTCGATACTTATGATTATGTGCATCAGATGGTTACAGTAGATTATCGCTCTCCAAATGCTGAGCTACATCATCCAGTGTAACAATTCGGTATATATATATATATATATTATCCATATATGTATTAACTATTGAAAATTGTTTTTGCAGTTTATATAATTTTAAAAATGCAATTTTTTCTATTTATTTATTTATTTATTTATTTTTCCTTATAGCATTGCTATTAGGGCAGGCTGGCTAGTAAAATTTGAGTTTCCTTATAACTAGACATGCCAGGGAATTTTCGTAATTATAACTTATTTTTCCGGTCTGGGTTGTGAATTGTTAGCCGGATCATGTTTACAGGTTGGCCATGTTAAAGTCTCGCTACAAAAATATATATAGAATTTTATGTATTAAATTTTTTAATTAAATTTTTAGTATTCAAAGATATAATAGTTTATAATAAATAAATTAATAATGCATTATAATCATAGAAGATAAATTAAATGAATAATGTTGGATTCACTAATAGGATTACAAATAATTTTTTTTGTCAAATTATATTCAAATTAATACTATGAAAACTCCAACCTTTTTTATAATCTTCTGTTAATAATGGAAAATTATATAGGCATTTTTTTTTTTAAATATTTAAATCAAAGTTTCACTTTTAAGTGTATATATATAATATGGGTCACGTAGCCCATTACTAAATAGGCTACAGTTCATATCAGTCGTTTGATGTATATACTCAGATGCATTAACCGTGTAAATATACATATCGGACGGCTGATATAGAACTATCGCCCATTAAATTGTGGACTACGTCGCCCATATTAACAGTTCTATATATATATATATATATATATATATGTATCATTAGCTCTTTACAATGTGTAATGCACCCGTAGAAATAAATGATTATAAAGTTGACGTATAAATAATATGGGATTTTTTTTCTTTTTAATTTATTTTTCTCTTTTTGGCTTCAAATCTGGAAATTATATTAGACACTGATAATTTATTTTTATAATTTTTTATGTCACATTTATAGAGCACTTGACATTTAGTGGATGATGGAATGGGCACGTGCATATGCAAAACCTAGAGGAACACGTTTTTTGGTATAACAATGACAATAAAAAAATACCACCAAACATAATTTTTCTATTAATAACAAACTTTTCAGACTCCTTCAGAAATATATGTTTCTAAAAATATGTATTTATTTTATTTCTATTTCATTAGATATACTATATCATAGCAACTTTTGGTTACTTCAAAGTTCACAAACGGTTCTTTATATTCTATCTAAAAGTCCAAAAACACTTTCGACCTTATTTAATTTAAGCTTTTCTTGGAAGAGAAAATAAAAATAAAATAAAAAGCTACTCCATCGCAAGCTCAAGTTGTCATAAACTCATATACACATGCATATATATACGTAGCAATCAAGCAAACTATAAGTTATTTTTATAAAATCTAAATACAACACGTCAATATTATCAATATATCCACCAATATTCAACAAAAAGTAGAAGTAAAAAATAAAATAAAAAAATTAAACACACTTCCAGACTCCAGTTACTGTAGTGCTGGTTTCAGATTTTATTTAATTTTTATTTGGAAAAGAATAGACTTAGTTTTACTCAATATAAGAACTAGATTGGTCAAATAAAATTGATCTGGTAGTAAATCCTATTTATGTCCATACCATAAATTTTTGGGTGAAAGTCTTAAAGATTTTCATTTGAAAAATGAAAATTATTGTAAACCAATAAAAAAATCTAAAAATTGGGAGGAGCATGAATTGAAGAACGCCACGTGTCTATTCATATCTTCACATTTTGTAGTTACCCGGCGCAGCTTTAGTCAAAATTTTCCACCATTTTAGGTTGCTTTAGATTATAATAATAATATTTTAAACAAATCCCATGATTATAGGGTACTTATAATTTTAAATTTATTAAATTAAAAATTAAATTAATAATTTTTTACAATTACCAAAAACAAAAAAAAAACTAAAAATTCAATTACTCCAGAAAATATTTAAATTAAAAATTAAATTGAGGATTGAAGGAGGAGAAATATTACCTGTTATCGGGATGAATAACGAGACCTTTGGAGAGGTCTCTGAAGCCATTGATCAAGCTTTCTCGGCTGAACGGTTGGAGTCCAAACTCATTAGCGATGAGATTGAATCGGCTTCCTCTCGACGATTTGATTCGATCATTCAGATCCTGAAACTCATACTCTCCTTCATCTTCCGATTCCACCCCAATCTCATCTTCATCTCTTCTCCGAGATGAATTTCCCGGCATCTTCTACAATCTCCGATCGATCAGAATCTTTTCAGTTTCTCAGTTTATCAATTTATCAAACACCTGCACTGCATGCGATCGGAAAAAAAATTACTGCTGCTTGTTTACTCCACAAACGCAGCAGCAGCAGCACAGAAACGTCTTCTCATTGAAGACCTACATCGTTCTATACAGAATTAATAACCCGAAGAAAATGTTTAAATTTATAATCCATGAAATTGTAAAATCTGTTTTTATTCTTTTTATTTTTTTCAAGGAAAAGGAAAGAAAATTAAAAATAATAATAAGTTGCGGAAGTTGAGGAAGCTAACCGTGGAAATGAAAATGCACACTTTTTTTAGTTGTGGCTAGCTAAGCTTTTTCTTAGATCACGTAGCGAGGATTATGAAATGGAGGAACAAAGAAAAAAAGCTATATTTAGGAGATCAGAAAATCACGAGGAAAACGGGTAAGAGATTTGTCAGATTAGTTGGAAAGAAAAAAGAGAGAAAAAGAAAGAAAGCCGAAATCTGAATTTTCTTTTTTTTTTTTTTGGGTTTATATCGGGTTTTAACGTGTTTGGAAGAAAAAAACAAAGAATGCGTTCGAATTTATACAATCGCAGACTGACGATGCTGACGTGTTACAAAAGGTTTTATTTATTTATTAATGTCGTTTTTATTCATTAATTAAAGTATTTTTTTTTTTACTGTTATCAGAAAATGCAACGTGTGGCTGCCAGAAACCACTTGCACTTTTTAAAAGTGTCTGTGAAATAAAAAATTATTTGGTTTTATTAATAATAAATAATTTATTTTGGATGGCGCTCGCGAAGCAATATGGCGGCTATCTAGCAGCTATACATTGCGGGGTTGGTTTTTTATGGATTAGGCTTGACATGTTGGGAAATTAATCCAGGTGTTTTTTTTATGTAACGTTATATGTATAAAAATACTTAATGGATATTTTAGTAATTTTAGCATTATTAACTTTTTTATAGATAAAAAAAAATTTTGGTAAATTTTTCTATGGATAATTACTCTGAGTTGTTATGTACTTATTGATAATATATTAAATACTCTAATAATAATTAGAATAAAGTGTAAATGATTAATCTATATTGAAAAATTTACATTATACTTTAAGTACTGAATAAACGAATTAATGTTATGATAAAAGTAGTAATGCTATATCTGTCAATTTATTTATTAATTAATTACTAACTTTTTATATGAATTTGAGATGGTTTGTTAATTGATTAGGGGAAAAAATGATAATAGGGCCTTATAATTTATATAGTATAATGATTTATCTCTTCGGAAAAAGTCCAGTTCATTCATAAAGTTTAAATTGGTTCATTCATAAAGTTTAAATTGGACTCCACCATTTCAAATGCTAAAATGTATATATGTATTGGATTTGACAGTCATATACTTTGAGATTGGCTAATAATTTTAATTTTTTTGGTTTGTTTGTTCTAAAATCATGACTTGAGTTAAAACTATCATTTGCTAAATTGAGCATTTTTAATTAAATTGATATATGGATTTTTTTACCGTACTTATTAATAGACAATTGAAGGAACACACATCAATTCGGCATGGACCAAATAATAAATGTTTACTCTAGCTGTACAAGTTTGATTCGGGTTATAGGTACCAAATATTTTATTATAGATCCAAGAAGATTGTATTAGGATTTGGTTCAACTATATTTTAGTTTTTTTCTTTTTTCAATAAAATAATTTAGTTCATGGTAAGTGCTATGAATGATTATGATAAAACTAGAAAAAAATAATTTAGAAAAAAAATAATTTATCATGAAATAAACGGTCGTCAGAACATCAAAATTGTCTACATAATAGTTTCTCACTCTATTTCAATTTGTTTAAGATTGGAAAGTTATGTTAATAATTTAATTATTAATAATTTAATTATATTCAATGTGGCTTCGTAGTGATTTGAATGGGTACATTATATAGATATATATATATATATATATATATATATATATAGAGAGAGAGAGAGAGAGAGACAATTTTTGCTGTAATTATCAACTTGTCATGACAGTTCCATTTTCTTTCGGTATTTTTGGTTTTTTTTTTTTTTTTTTGCTAAGATATATTTTTTTTTATTTAAGGTCGAGGCAGACGACGTTCCATGAACAAATCATCTATTTTACCAACAAAAAAAACAAGTCATCTCTCCTAAAATCTTATTTTATCAAAATAGTATTGACACTAATTTAAATATGTGAGACTCTTTTATATATAAAATATTTTTTGCTTTAAGTATTAGTCCAAGAACAAATATTACTATATTTACCAAAAAAAAAGAACAAATATTACTATATATAATATATTATATACATAGGTGGGTTCAAAATCCCATGGATCTTTGTGTGGTTCTAAACACCTAATTATTCTCATTGGAGATAGTCTCCAAATTGATTCGTTCTGGAGTTATTTAGACTGAAAATTCGCATCTCTAAATGCATACCATGTGTGTATGTTAGTTTAAACTTTACTCCAACAAAGTGGGTTTAACCCAAACATTATATTACATAAATTTTGTTCATTATTGTTCTGTTTTACATCATTTTTTTTTTTTTTTTTTGCTTTTCATAAATATTTTCTAAAAAAGTTATTAATTTATGACCTTTAAAAACTACTTTTAGTTTTTTGAAAACTAAATCATACAGAACTTAATTTTAGATAATAATAATAACAATAACAATAACAACAACAACTGATGATTATATATTTTGGTGAATAAATGATTATAGATAGTTAATACCATGTTTTTTCTTTCTTTTTTGGTGTCAATTAAATCAATATATGAATCACCAAAATAAGCAAGTGTGCTGTCACTATTTTTATTTAAGTTTGTTTGCTTTAAAGTAAACCCTTATAAAGTACAATATAGGTTGTCCCAAAAGAAAAGCTTATAGAGTACAATAAAAAAAGATAGTGGTTTTCTTTTTCTTTTACTGGAAAAGGAAAAGAAAACATGTTTGGTCTGTTTTGGCCTACTCAAACGCACTGCCTATATGGTTTCTCCAAGTTTCAATTAAGTAATGTTCTTTCACTGAAATTATTGGATTGGGTTTTAGGAGAGGAATATTCATGCTGAGAATACTTCCAAGGCAATACGTTTTGTCTGTTCGTTGCCATGGACAGTGGGCTTATACATTCATATGCATGCATAAATATATCTTTAAATCATATGCATGCAATTTAAATACTGATAAATAACATTTTAATTATAAATTATTAAGACATCCTAATTATAAAAAATTTCGTAATATATATATATATATATATTTATAACACTACTAAAAATTTACTTACATTTATGACTGCGAATGGTCGATCTTCAAACCATTAGTGGGTTGTGTCAGTGGAGCACTGTGCTTTTACAAATTAATTAATTAGCAAAGAATATTTCTAAGCCACAAAATATTTAAAAATTAATCCTAATGCAAAACCCACACTGACAACCCACATGAAGCTGTTTATATTAAAAACCATGCAATATTGAATCAAGCCCTCATTAATTAGAGAGACCAAGAAATTTAATAAGGTGCATGATGACGTTTTCATTCTTACTTGATTTTATAATGCTATATGACACTCATCAACTTGGTGATTGATGCTTATAATTTTAAGTGTCTTTGTATAACGCACTACCAAATTTAATGTTCGATATGATGATCTTCATAATATTTCAATATCTTTTTAATTTATTTATTTATCAAAATTATAAAATAAAATAAAATAAAAACCTACTCCTAGACTAATTTAAATGATGTTCTTTCATTCTGAAAGGTTAATTTTGATATGAGCTAAGTTATTAACCTTGCGTATCCTCCAAAAGATCCCACCTGTAGTATTACCCATGTAGGGTTATATGGCATATTGCTCTTTTTTTTTTAGTAATATTTAATTTATAACAACAAGTAATATTATTCATA
>QANX01007400.1:0-31957 GCA_003254975.1 Ochetophila trinervis
CTCTATGCAGTTTGTACAGAAAGCTCCTGAAGATATTGTCCGTAGGGTACGAGAAAAAGCAGCAGAAACAGAAGAAAAGATTACGCTAACAGAAAATCGCTTAGCTATGCTTAAATCATCAGTCCTGGTTTCAAAATAGGTGCTTCATGTCAATGACATTTCTTCAAACAATGACTTTTCTTCGGCTTCCATTTTTGTGCATATATTTCAGTGCCAGATCAGTGTTTTATCTCTGTATATTAGAGGAAATTTTGACGTTCTGTATTTTGATGACCCGATGATGATGTTAATTGGCATCCTCTCCTTATTCCCGGCTAGAACTGTGGAGTAAACTCCAGCTTTCTGCCATGAATCCTGCACGTACAAGAGCAGTGTTGATGAGATGAAATCAACAGGTAGGTGACTATCAATTGCAGTGGCTGGAATCACATTGTGGTTTGTTCCAACACCAAAGCCTCGAGCAGATTCTCATGTAAGTTATCACATCAAAGTTTCAGTGTCTAGTGTAACATAGATAAACCTCCCATCATTAGCTCCCTTCCATTTCCAACTCATGGAGCAGATAATTATTTTTTGAAACTCTTATTATTAATATTTTTCTTTTACAGCTTGTTCGTTATAAATTTACTCAAACCTAATTTTTATTTTATTTTTGTTGATTCATGGATTTGTTTAATTTCTGTTGGTCGAAGAGCTTGTTCTATATGATATAAAGAATTAATTATTCATGAGACAATCCATTTAAAATTTTTAATGGTCCCAAATTTACACACAAAAAATAAATAATAAAAAAATTAACGCAAAGTGAATTGTTTGAACTTGATTAAGGATTAATTTCATCTGGCACTTGGATACATTTTCATATTTTTAAAATAAGATCATTTGCACTTCTATTTGGGTGCTAGTTATAATTTTAAAAATATGAGAGATTAAATAGAAATTTTTATAAATTTTAAAGGGTTTAGATAGCGTATTTTTCTTATTCCTTTATTTTATTTAATTACAACATAGCTGGATTAAAAGCAAAACCTGTAATACAAATAATCAAGTTGTTCTATAAGATAAACAATACATACTAACTTGAGATAATGCGGGATATATAATCAAGCTGTTTTATAAGAAAAAAAAAAAAAAAAAAAGCCTTTAATTGAAAAAATAAAAAACATAGAAGTCAGAACATAAGGTTAAAATATAGGCAAGAAAGTAAAATTAAGATATATAGATATCAAAATATCAAAAAAAGAAAAAAGAAAAAAAAATAGATATATCTTTAAATAAAAAATTATTAACCTAGGCAAAATCAACCAAACAGATCTAAAATGACACGTCATGAATGTGTAGAGTCCATCTTGAATACTTAATTTGGATGACGTAGTTCAGATCCATAGCCTTCAATATAAATATAGTTAATACCACCTGATTTTTTTTTTTATATTATATATAAAAAAGGCAGTCATTTTTTTTAGTGAAATAAAAAGAGGGCAGTCATTGTTGCCTTGTTTGAGGGAAAGCAAAAGCTAAAACTCCCAAGTGACAATTGCCAAACCTCTAATTTCCCACTTGCCAAAATGAGTACTATGAAGTTTTGCCGTGAATGGTATGTGTATACATTCATAGGATTATTGTTTCTCTTTTTTTATTTTCAATTTTTTTTTTTATGTGGTTTTGGAAATCCACATGTGAATAAATTAATAAATGTTGTAAATTTGCAGTAACAACATTCTGTATCCAAAGGAAGACAAGGCACGTAAAATTCTCCTCTATGCTTGCTGCAACTGCGATCATTAGGTCTTTCTTTTGCTTTTTATATGCATATTCTTTCTTTTTAATTTTAATTTTAATTTTTTTGTTGGTATTGTTTTGTACAATTATTTTCAGAATAAACCAATTTCGGCTCTTATTTCTCAAAAAAAAAAAAAACAAATTCGGAGTTTTTTTTTCTTTATATATATGTATGCATTTGCATACGTATATATATATGTATGTGTGAACTCTATAGTAAAGGACGTTTTTTATTTATTTTTTTATTAAACTTTAGATTACATGGGCTGATGAAAAGTAAACCATGAGTATGTTGTCCATTATAAGTCTGGTTTTATAAAGATAATAATTTAAGTTTCTTAATGTAGTTATTTTGTAATTTTGAAAGACATTTTGTTATTCTGATTTCTTATGTTTCAAATCTCTAATTTTTCCAATTGTAAACCAAATTCTTGAAAGAAAAAAAGTACAATTTCTTTTTCTTTCTCTGTTACCGTGCATGGCTTAGTGCATAATAATATCTACAAATGGGCAATAAGTTGAGAAACACATTATTGATGTTTATTGGTTATTACCTATTTAGTAGTGAGTTTATAACTGTTATTAGGAAAAGTTTTTTCTCCAATTGGATTTTACTTCAATTAGAGTGCAAAAACTTTCCTTGCACACATTCCTTGGAGATCAGGAGTTGATGTATTGGTCTACTTAGATGCCTCATGATTTGATGTATTGAAACTAGTAATGTCATCTTAAACAAAAAAAAATTAAGGCTTTATTTTCCTTCATTCTATATCTTATATTCATCTTTTGTAAGAATTGTTGTTCATAAATAACAATTCTGGTTGACCAAATGATGGTAAATTTGTGTAATGGCTAAAAATCATTTTTCTACTGCTACATATATAATTCAATTATTTTCACATAATGTGCAGTGCGAGCAAAACTGCTAGGACACTGGACAGAGCTGTTGAATATTTCTCTTTTCTTTTTGTGATTGCTAGGACACTTTGATTCTCACTACTTTTCAACGGTTTGTATCTATTCTAGAATATGTTATAATCTTTTTCATGTGTTTTGAATGTGTGCAGGCCACTGCTAGAGGTGAGGAGGGGATGACACTGTTCTTTGTTTGCTGCAATCCAAACTGTGGACATAGGTGGAGAGATTGATTTATGTTTGCTATAGAGTTATAGATCTGAGGCTTAGTCTGATGCATTCTGAACAGAAAATCAGTGATAAGGAAATTTTTTCATTATAATAAGTAGTACGGATTTTAAGACTTTATAACCCAATAAAGATGACAGCTTCAAACAAATCTTTTAGTGGCCAAAAAGTTGCAATGTTTTGAGCCTGATTGACTATTAATCGATTTTTCTTCTTTAATCTTTGCCCCTTAATTTTCTGAACCAATTCGTCTTATAAGAAGCATGGAACTTTGATTATGTTTGATCTCGACACTTTTATTTATTGAGCAGAGTGTATTGCACAGTTTTATATGACATGGAAAAGGTGTATAACTTTTCTTAGATGATCTAACATTTCTTACTCTATCCATCAGCTTGACTGATGTAAAACTCAGAAGCAATATGGCCCTAACTCCATTAGTTTGTAGCTATTACGTTCAGCATCAGCACTGATAATTAATTCAGACCCTATTGTATTTTGCTTTAAAGAATAACTGCTTGTGATATCTGAGTTGAGACTTATATCTTCCTGATGGTTTTACGTTAACTAGAAAGTATTGCATATCTTTGATTCTACCTTTTCTTATACTTCAGTATAAAATTTTGATGAAATACAAAAATAGATTCACCTAAACATCCACGGTAATAATTTTGCTTCAGCAGAGAAGCTAGACATCCAGGTCATGTATACCATCATCACAAAAATAAGAACAATTAGGCCTCAACCCTTGAGAAACCATATCAATATAAAGAAAACGTGCCCTTTCCCTATTGCCCTTTGCAATATAGCCAGCAATCAGTGTATCATATAAACACTCACTTGGCGCTTAGGAGCTAGCACACAAAGATAAAAATCACAAAGGAAGCCTTGGTTTAATGCTGATCAAGGTGGATATCAAAAAGGCTTATGATAGCTTGGAGTGGGATTTTATAGATAAAGCCCTAGAGACATGAGGCTTCTCAAGAAAGTTCAGGGGAATGGTGCGGAGTAGCTTGGAAACAGTGGAGTATAATTTGCTGCTGAACGGAGACAGAGATAGTACTTTCAGACCTTCAAGAGGAATCCGCCACGGAGACCCTTTCTCCCCGTTCTTATTCATGTTGTGTGCTGAAGTATTATCACGCCTAATGGAACAACATCAGGAGATCAAAGGGATTAAGATATGCAGGAATGCTCCGGCTATATCACACTTGTTCTATGCTGATGACATCTTGGTGGCATGCAGATCTGACAAGACGAATGCCGCAGCTGTGGCAAACCGCTTGAAAAGGTATGGGGATTGGTCAGGGCAGGTGATGAATTTGGAGAAATCTCATATTCTTTTCTCGGGGAAAACTCACTTGGGGACTTGGAAAGGAGTGAAAGACTTCCTGGGCTTGAAAGAGATGAATACAGATACTATATACTTGAGGAACTCGCTTATAATTGGCCAGAATAAGTCAAAAGAGTTTAGCCAAATCAAAGATAAAGTTCAAATCAGACTTGAAGGATGGCGTAGTCAGTTGTTATCCAGAGCAGGGAAGGCTACTCTGATTAAAGCAGTAGCTCAGGCAATCCCAACCTACTCAATGTCTACCTTTCATATTCCTGTAGGGGTATGCAGAGATATGGATAGTATGTTAAGCCGATTCTGGTTGGGAGGGAAGACAAGATCCAATCGCTACTTGGCTCTTAAATCTTAGACTTCCTTGTGCACTCCTAAAGCACAGGGAGGCCTCGGATTTAAGAAATTCAAGCATATGAATGAAGCTGTTCTTGCCAAACTCGGATGGATCTTAGCAAAAAGAGATAAAGCTTATGGACTTCGGTAATGAAGGCCAAATATCTAAAACAGAGATCTTTCTTCAACTGTGAAGCAAAAAGGGGAGACTCTATGGTGTGGAGGGGTATTCTTAGCACCAAAGAGATTATAGCGAAATGTTCTTGCTATAGCATTGGAGATGGTTGGTCGATAGACCCAATTGCTGATCATGTTAGAAGATACAAACCCTCCTTCTAGATTAAGTAAACTTAATGGCTAAGTAGTTATGGTGTGCTATTATGAGCTATTAGTAACATGTGTGTTATAAAGCTTATCCAACCTTATCCAACCTTATCTAGATATGGGTGGAATTGTCAAAGCTTATCTAGATAAGGATAAGCATGGAACTTATGGATAAGACTTTGATCCAATTTGTACAAGTAACCTAGATATTTATGTGGAGAATTCTAGAAACCTAATATCTACCGTAGGATTGAAGCGTTTATAGCTGTAAGATTGTTTTGTAATTGCCTATAAATAGATAGGGGTTGTTGAGATAAAAAAAAAAAAAAAAGAGCAATTGCTTATTGTGAGAAAAAGTTAAGTGTTATAACACTTTGTTTTTATTGTGAGAAGGCAAAACTATTGTTATAGTTTTGTGTGTGAGATTGTTCTTGTATTAAATTTTATTATCAATATATTTAGTGATTCAATTTCTATTTTGTGAGCCCATCAAGCTTCCAACAAGTGGTATTAGAGCGGAGGTTCGTTTGTACATGAAACAGTGAAAAAATGGCCAACCTAATTCAACCCCAAGTGCCAAAATTGACGAAGACAAATTATGGGAACTGGAGCATCCAAATGACGATTATGCTTGGTTCTCATGATCTGTGGGATATTGTAGAAGATGGATACGCTGAACCTGCAAACGCGGCTGTCGAAGTAGCTCTATCAGATGCTGAAAAAAGGGCATTGAAAGAAAATCAGAAAAGAGACAAAAAGGCCTTATTTTTAATTTTTCAAGGTGTTGATGAATCAACCTTTGAAAAAATATCAGATGCGAACACATCGAAGGACGCGTGGGAGATCTTGCAGAAATCTCTCCAAGGAGTCAAAAAAGCTAAAAGGGTACGTCTCCAATCACTAAGAGCTGAATTTGAGATGCTGAAAATGCAAAGCTTGGAAAATTTCAATGACTACGTCACTCATTTGAAAACTATGGCTAACGAGATGAAAAGAAATGGCAAAACTCTAGACTATGTCCGAGTAATGGAAAAGCTTTTGCGTTCATTAATACGCAAATTTAATTATGTTGTCACTGCCATTGAAGAATCGAAAGACCTATCTAAACTTTCGATTGATGAGCTCGTGGGTTCTCTTCAAGCTCATGAGCAGAGAATGATCCAGAATGAAAATACTGGCAATTTGGAGAAAGTTTTACAAAGCAAGTTATCGGTTGGTGAAAATCATGCTAGCAGCAGCTACAGACAAGAAAGAGGAGTTCAAGGTGGCTACAGAGGTAACTATCAAGGTGGACATGGCCAATGGAACAACCGAGGTGGACGTGGACATGGTACATAATTTTTTGGAAGAGGACAAACAAATGAAGGCTATCCGATATATGGTCGTGGTAGAGGAATTAGAGATGCAGGTAGAGGTAGATTTCAATAACGAGGAGGTAAATCACCAGTGCAGTGTTATAATTGCAACAAGTATGGTCATTACAGTTATGAGTGCAAATCAACTCCGAATGTGAGAGAAATAAGTCATTTTGCAGCAGCAGAAGACAAGAAAGATGACACTACTATACTTCTCACATATAGAGGAGATGACAAAAGTAGTAATGATGTTTGGTATCTTGACACAGGCGCCAACAACCACATGAGCGGTTGTAAAGAATTGTTTATAGATTTGAACGAGAAAATTCTAGGAGAAGTTATGTTTGGAGACTCAACAAAGACTCCGGTAAAAGGCAAAGGTAAATTGACAGTTACCTTAAAAGATGGAGAAAATAAATATATTCACGATGTCTATTATGTTCCTGCTTTGAAAAGCAACATCATCAGCCTCGGTTAACTCTTAGAAAATGAGTACAATATAAAAATGAAGGATCGATATCTTACTATTAAAAATAAAGATGGAGAATTGGTAGCAGAGGTGGAGATGACAAAGAATCGTCTTTTTACACTTGATATACAAGCGAAATTGACAAGATGCATGAAGTCGGTCATTAAAAATGATTCTTTGTTGTGGCATTTAAGGTTCGGTCATCTTGGATTTACCGGCCTTAAATTATTATCGAAGGCAAAGATGGTAAATGGGTTGCCAAAAATTGATCAACCAAAGCAGCTATGTGAAGCCTGCATAAAAGGAAAACAACACAGGCAAAAGTTTGAAAGTGGAAGATCATGGAGAGCCAAAAGGCCATTGGAGCTCGTCCACACAGACATAGTTGGTCTGTTCGACGTACCATCAGTCGGTGGAAATAGGTACTAACTAACTTTTATTGATTATTTTAGTAGAAAAAGTTGGGTGTACATTTTGAAAGAAAAATCTGAAGCCCTTGATAAATTCAAAGAGTTCAAGGCAATGGTAGAAAAACAAAGTGAACAGTATCTAAAGATACTCAGATCTGACAGAGAAGGTGAGTACACCTCAAAGTTGTTCGAAAGTTTTTGTAGAGAGCATGGAATCATTCATCAGCTAACAACGAGATATAAGCCACAACAAAATGGCATCGCCGAGAAAAAGAATCGCATAATTCTTGATATGGCAAGGAGCATGTTAAAAGAAAAATACCTGTCGAAGAATTTATGGGCTGAAGCGGTTGTACGTGCAGTCTATTTGTTGAATCGATGTCCGACAAAGAGCGTAAAATTCAAAACACCTAATGAAGCATGGAGCGGATGCAAACCAGCCGTTGGACATCTCAGAATTTTTGGGTGTATTGCTTATGGCCATATTTCTGACCAAAAGATAAAAAAGCTAGACGACAAAGGAGAAAAATATATTTTCATTGGCTATGACAAAAGGAGTAAAGCATACAAACTGTACAACCCTTTGACCAAGAAGGTGACTATCTCAAGAGATGTTAAGTTTGATGAAGAAGATTACTGGAGATGGAGTATAGAAGAAAAGAATATTCAAGGAATGTTTTTTGACGATAATGACAATGATGATTCAGACACGCAAGGACAACAAGGTGATGATCAGTCTCCTCCATAAAGCCCTACACCAACAACACCTGTATCGACACCATCGATGTCAAGAAGCAGCAGTTCAGGGGGAGCACCTATTAAGAGAATGAATCTAAATGATCTCTATGACGCTAGAGAACAAGTAGAAACGTTTTACTATTCGTTGTTTTGCCTAATGGTTGCATGTGATCCAGTAACATACAAAGAAGCCGCTTGAGACATAAAGTGGGAGAATGCAATGAATGAAGAGATTGGTGCAATACAAAAAAATGATACATGGGAATTAACTAGTCTTCCAAAAGGACACAAAGCAATTAGAGTTAAGTGGGTGTATAAGACAAAAACCAACCAAGAAGGAAAAATGAAAAAGCACAAGGCAAGATTGGTTGCAAAAGGCGATAAGCAGAAATACGGAATTGATTATGATGAAGTATTTGCTCCTGTTGCAAGAATAGATACCATTAGACTTCTCATAGCACTTGCGGCACAAAACAAATGAAGATTTATCAGATGGACATGAAATCAACTTTTCTGAATGGCTACTTAAAGGAAGAAGTTTATATCGAGCAACCGCCTGGATATATTAAGAAAGGTAAAGAAAATAAAGTCTATTGGCTGAAAAAAGCCTTGTACGGATTGAAGCAAGCTTTGAGGGCTTGGAATACAAGGATAGATGAATACTTTCAAAAGAACGGGTTCATAGATTTCACTCAGGGGATAGAGGGAGTGGCTTTTGTGAGGAGGAGCAGGAATCTTGTGAGCATGTGTTTTTGGCATGCCTTTTTGCCAGAGCAGCTGCTTTTGGATCAAAATGGGGGATAAGGATGGATAATTGGCATTGTAATAACATCAAGGATCTGGTGAGATTTTGTTTAAACCCTCCTCGGCATTTTGCGGGCCAAGACGTGGGGTGGGGGGGAGGAGATCACAACAGTTCTGGTGGCAATTTTGGAAGATATATGGTATGCTAGAAACAAGTGGATTCATGAAGGCAAGATGGATCTAAGGGCTTAGGTGAAAAGATTGGAGGTTTGGGTGGACTAGGTAATCAGTGGTAAAAAAGGTGGAGAGCCGGGAGCCATGCAAAAGTCCTTGTCAGGTGCTAAACATAACAGGCAAGCTCTAGTTGATGGTTGGATAGCGATTAACATAGATGCAGCCACAAAGAATGGGAAAAATGCTTTGGCTGTGGTTGCAAGAGATGAACAGGGATGCATGTTATTTTTATCTTCTAAAATCCTCTATGGCCTATCTGCTGAACTAGCCGAGCTGACAGCTCTTGAATGGGCTGTCAAGTTAGTGGACAGGTTTGCTTGGCCTAAGACGATCTGGTGGAGTGATGCCAAAAACATTGTCGATTATGTTGACACGGTAGATGAGCCAAGAGTCTGGATGTACAGACATCAACTGCTCGAATTGAAACAACAATTCTGTAAGGTGAACTGGGAGCTAAGGTGGTGTTCCAGAGAGGCCAGTGTCCTAGCGGACAGTGTTGCAAAATTTTCTTTTGAGAGGAACCTTGATTTGCTTTTTGATAGAAATGAGGTATGTTGTGCCCCCCAATCTCTATTCCTGAGATTATCGAGGAGGTACCTTGTTTGTTTTCCTTCGCCTAGGTGTGTGCTTTGCTTTTGCGTTAATAAAACTTTTATTTACCAAAAAAAAATTTTGGCTAATTATTATGCACCATGTGTTAAAAAGGGAAAAGAGGGTAGGGAATCTAATTGAAAATTTTAATTAAATGATATGTATATATATACGTGGGTAATTGAAATTTAAAAAATCAAGCATATTTTACATTTTCATTAGTTTTTAAAAATATTTCATATTATTTTTGTCAATATTATATTTTACTCTAAAACTTTTTCAAAGTCGAATTAGAGAAAAATAAAATAATAGTTTTTATTACCGGATTATCCCCGAACACATAAATCTCAAAAATTAAAAACAAAGGTACCAAAAAAGTTATTTAGAGACCAGATACGTACGTCTTCTTTTGGTTTTATATATACACACAAAAAATAAATAATAATAAAATAAACGCATAGTGAATTGTTTGAACTTGATTAAGGGTTAATTTCATCTGCACTTGGATACTTTTCATATTTTTAAAATAATATCATTTGCACTTCTATTTGGGTACTAGTTATAATTTTCAAAATATGAGAGACTAAATAGAAATTTTTATAAATTTTAAAGGGTTTAGATGGCATATTCCCCTCATTGACTTATTTTATTTCATTACGACATATAGCTAAATAGGTTGATCAAAAGCAAAATTTGTAATAAATATAATCAAGCTGTTCTATAAGATAAATAATATATAATAACTTGAGATAATACAGGTTAGATAAGCTAAAATTCAATTGTTGTCACAAAAAAAATATATATATATATCTATAAATAAAAAATTGTTAACCTGGTCAAAATCTACCAAATAAATCTAGAATGTTCTGTTAATTGTGTATAGTCCATCTTGAATACTTAATTTAGGTGACGTGGTTCAAATCAATAATCCTCTATATAAATATATAGTTAATATGACCTTATTCTTTTCTTTATATTATATATAAAAAGAGCTCAGTCATTGTTGCCTTGTTTGAGGGAAAGCAAAAGCTAAAACTTCCAAGTGACAATTGCCAAACCTCTAATTTCCGACTTGCCAAAATGAGTACTATGAAATTTTGCCGCGAATGGTCTGTGTATACATTCATAGGATTATTGTTTCCCTTTCTTGATTTTCAATTTATGGTTTTTATAGTAGTTTTGGACATCCACATTTGAATAAATTAATAAATGTTGTAAATTTACAGTAACAACATTCTGTATCCAAAGGAGGACAAGGCACGTAAAATTCTTCTCTATGCTTGCAGCAACTGCGATCACCAGGTCTTTCTTTTGCTTATTATATTTATAATCCTTCATTTTATTTTTTATTTTTTTTTGTTGGTATTGTTTTGTACAATTATTTTCAGAATAAACCAATTTAGGCTCTTATTTTTCAAAAAAAACAAATTCAGAGTTTTTTTTCTTTATATATATATATATGTATATATACATATATATATATATGCATATGCATACGTATATATATGTATGTGTGAACTCTATAGTGAATGACGTTTTTTATTTATTTATTTATTAAACTTTGGATTACATGGGCTAATGAAAAGTAAACCAGTAATATGTTGTCTATCATGAATCTGGTTTTATAAAGATAATAATTTAAATTTTTTAATGTAGTTATTTTGTAATTTTGAAAGAAATTTTGTTATTCTGATTTCTTATGTTTCAAATCTCTAATTTTTCCAATTGGAAACCAAATTCAAGTTTTTTCTCCACTTGGATTTTACTTCAATTAGAGTGCAAAAACTTTCCTTGCACACATTCCTTGGAGATCATCAATTGGTCTACTTAGATGCCTCATGATTTGATGTATTGAAACTAGTAATGTCATCTTAAACGACAAAATTTACTGGTTGACTAAATGATGGTGCATTTGTGTAGTGGCTAAAAATCATTTTTCTACTGCTACATAAAAAATTATCATGAAAATTTATTTAATTTTATTTTTTTTCATTATGAATTTTTTTTTAGTTAGGATGAATAATTTTTTTTGAAGGAATAAAAAATAATTTTTTACAAAGTAGAAAGTATTAAATGATAAAATTAATTGTAGTACTTTTTATTTAAAAATAAATAAATTCTAGAAGGTTTTAAAGTACATTAATTATTTATTATGGCATAAAATATAAATTGAAAGATTAATATAATACACTTGAAATTTGAAGGCCTAATGTGACATAAAATGTAAATTGAAGGCTTAATGTGATACACTTGAATCTTGAAGTGACATAAAATGTAAATTTGAGGCTTAACGTGATACATTTGAAACTTGAAGACCTAATGTGAAAGTTTAGCAAACTACAGGGTACTAAAGTACATTTATCCCTATTATTTTTATCATTCATCACATTTCCCAAGCTTCTTTCTCTTTCCTCATTTGCAACTTCACTTGCTGATGATATGCAATTTATATATATTCTATGTACTTTAATACTTAATTTGAGCATGTTTTATTCACTTAAAATAGATTAATTTGTGTTTTTCTATGTTTTAGGTGAATTTGAGCTTAAAGAGATGAAAAATGAAGAAACAGTGGCAAAATCGTAATTAAACAGAAGAAATGAAGAAGCAGTGGTAAAATCATAATTACGTGAACATTCGCAGCAAGGCAGTGAAGCCCAGGTGCATTGCCCAGGCGTCTGGATGGACGCAAATCTGAGTGTTTTGTGCTCGTTTTTGTGATTTTTAGCCATAGGTTTTAGTATAAATATGTTTTATCATTGTTGTAAAAGGGATAGTCATTTTTAGAGCATAAACAACTTCAAGAGAGAGATTTCTAACAATTATGAGTAGCTAAATCTTTCTCTTGGGTAAGAGTATCCTTCATTGCTAAAGTATAAGGTGTGAGACTTGGTTTATAAGTTTTAATTCAATTTTAATTATTCAATTTGTGTTCTTCTATTTTATTTGTTTATTATTCAATTCTCTTTTGATTATAATGTGGATCCGTTATAATTATTTGTGGATTGAGTATTTGCTAATTAGGAATTCAATCATATTGAATGTTCTATGTTTTGTAGCATTTTGATTTTAATAATTGCATGCTAAGCTTTTGTTAATTTCTTAGCAGAATGCATAATAGATTAAAGTTTTACAACATTTGTATGACTTGTTTATTGTTGGTTGCTATTGTTCTTAATACTGTTATGATTTTATTTAGATCACGTTGGTTTAGATATTTTAGAATTATGATTAATTTATGATCATATATGAATTAATTAGTTGTGAGAGTTAAAATAAAATTGGTCGTGTTATTTTATTCAATCCAACATTGAATGATTATTTTTGGATATATTTTTGTCTGTGATCACCTGGTCTTTAATAATTGAAGATACTCTGACCCAAAATTTTCTCCAATTGTTATTTTCATTATTTATTAAATTGCTTTCTTTAATATTTAAACTTGCCAACATAAAATTCCCTTTTTATCTTTTTAATTTTACTTTAACTGGAATAGAAATAGTTTGATCATTAGTCTCTGTAAAATCGACCTGAACTTACTGTTACTACGGTGTTTAAATTTAATAATTAATTTTGATATTTACGACACACACCACTTATAATTTTTTCTCCATTGTTTTTTTTTTCTTAAATGAATTTGTAGATTTCTCCATTTCTAATCTCAATATCACAAAAAATATCAATTCAGCTCACCACCCCAGCAAAGAGAAACATATATATTTATTCTTCAAGCCCAAAGAAAAAAAATATATTAAAAAAAAAAAAATCAGCCACTCAAAATTGAAAAACCAAATTAATAATGGAAAGCCTACACTCCTTAGATATGAAACTAAAGCTTAAAAGATGATAATTTATTTTTGCAAAAAGTGTAAAAAAAATTCCAGGATTTTGCAGAGATTGGAAGAAGAAGACGATTATTTTAAAGATTGAAAAAGGAGAAAAAACAAAGATAAATTTATCTTAGTCCTGTCGACTTTAACAAAATTCTCTATCAACAGAGTTGATATTTATTTTCAATTTGAAATACTCATTTGTAATATTAGCAAATTTCATAGAAAATATGTATAATTTACCTTCTTCTTTTTAAAAAAAAATCAATGGTCAATAAAAAACTAATATTAGATAGGTTGGTATTAATTTCAATTTGATCTTTAGATTTTAAAAATTACGTCTGATATCTCTGTAGAAAGTACAGAGGTTATTATTATCTCTGTAGAAAGTACAGAGCATATTATTTTAGTGTGAATTAGAGAAGAAAGATAATATCTATTTGAAAAATTGATAGTTTTTTAGGTTAAACTTTTTAAAAAAGTGACTAAAATTAACAACTAAGACAGTGATGTCTAATGCACCGTACTTTTCTTTATAGTCCAAGAGCCGACCATCCCTGCCTACAAGATTATCCTAGCATAGACGTGGCTCTTATACTATTTGTAGCAGTTCTGCTCAATCTTGTCTAAAATTGCTAATTAAGTTTTATTTTTTTAGTAACCAATTAGATAGGTTTTAGGTAAAAACCTATTATATAGGTAATGAGAGATTTTTAAACCATAGATACTCCTTTTTAAAGTGGGGCTTACATTCTTGCCTAAAACTTGTACTTTTTTCAACCTTTGGGTACTAAGAGTCTTGCTCAGCTGAGAAATTATGGTGTCATATAGCATATGAACACTATGGCTATGAATTATTTTGGTCTAGGAATGGTTTTAATACCATTTATAACAGTCACACCGAACTTTAGACAGGTAATTTATATTTTATGTGAGACTTTTGAACCAAAGATTACTTTGTTTTTTAAAAATTAAATGGGTCTCCACATTAAGCATCATACTTTCCTCATCCACCCCCCAAAATTTTTTTTTCTTCCTCTATTTGTACAATACTAAGTGCTCATGATTCATGACCAAAAAAAACATTTACTGAAAGAAATGTTGTCCTTTCAGAGGTTTGAATTTCACCATGTCTAGGTAAATTTGTCACATATATATATGGCCTACATTACACTTTAAGGCTATTTAGTACATTGGACCTCAATGTACAAATATCACATGGAAAAGCATGTGGGGATGTTTGGGATAAGCAACGATTGCCCTGTAAAAACAGCCCACCCATCTATTCATCTTCAATTTCTCTGTCAATAGCAAAGCTGTTTAAAGAAGAGAAACAGGAAAATCCAAATCTTCCATTTTGGGTCCCCAAAATCAAAGATATAAAGATATAATGAAAAGCAAGTTTTTTTCCAGGGTTTGAAAATAATGTTTGTACTGGGAAGAATGTTGATGCACATGGGAGAGAGAGAACGATTGTTTCCAATGTCCTAATTTGGTCCTACCATGCCACTATTATATGGTTCTGTTTATAGGTCTGGCTACTCCTTTGAAGGTAAATTATTTGTGCCAAATTCAGTAAATAAAAGAATGCCAGATATACCAAAATCATCGTTACTCTTTTATGTAGTGTCTCAATGAATTAATTGGTCCCTAATTTCTTGATATTTTTCTTTAAAGCAATTCACATTTGAATAATGACATAATGTCAAATTAGTTTTATTTGGATTTTTGTTATTTTTTATTTTTATGAATAAAAAGATGTCTCCTAGTAGTATCATATATCATAGGTCTTGCACTATGCAGTACTGCGGCATTAGACTATATAAGGCAATAACAAAGCATACCAAAATTTGAACAAAAACTTTCAGATTCGCAGGTGTTGTGTTTTAAGTCTTACTATGTTCCGTTATTATCATGAATAGTTCAATACTGCAATATCACCTAGTGCAAAAAAATTTAGACATAATTTTTTTTTAAAAATATTTAATTAATCAAGCATTTATTGTCTTCAAAAACTCTAAGCCTATTGTGAATTGATAATGCATAATTTTATCAACCTTTATATAATTTTTCCAGATTTGGTTTGCTATTTTTCTTGATTGTTATTTGCATTTTGAAATGCATCATTATCTTTCTAAAACAGTGCATTGATTGAACTTTTATAATCCAAATTTTAATTACAGAGGAACATAATTATGAAAAAGCTCATCAGTATTTAAACCCATCGCTTAGAATAAAGGAAAACAATCTTAATTACAGAGGAAAAGTTATGGCAAAAAAAATTCATCAGTGCTTAGAATTACAGAGGAATAGAAAAATTCTACAGTGCTTAGAATTAGGAAAAATCCTAATTACGGTATAAACCCATCAGTGTTTAGAATTACAAGTGAACAAAAAAATTATGGAAAAAAATCCTAATTACAGAGAGAGAAAAAACGCTAAATACAACAACAAAAAAAAAAATCTCACTAATGCAAAGCAAATGAGATGAGAAGAGGAGAGGAGAATAAAAGTGATGTGGGCAGCAAAGTGACAGAGCGTTATTTATAACATTTTCGGGTTCTGAACAATGGGCGAATTCGCCCTTATTAGCAGGGCTTTTTATATATATTCTATGGTTAAATCATGACCGTTTAATGATCAGAATATTATTTATCATCGTTTGAATTACTTTAAAAGTTAAAAATATATTTGTGGTCTAAATAAACTCATACATAACTATTTTACTTTTTTAAAAATTTAGTATTTTACTAAGTTCATTAGATTTTACTTTTTAAAATAATTCAATAACTAATAAATAACATTTTAATTATAAAATGGTCACAACATTCTGAATATAGAAAGAATATATATATATATATATATACATGCATATATATATATATATAATATATAAAATCAACAACAAATGAGGTTACCAAAAAACAATAAAAAAATTCAACAACAACAACAAGAGCAAGAAGAAACAGGGATGCATGTGACTGAAGACTTGCTATCTATCCCCACAGTGCATGCCTGGTTATGTCGTAATGGGCCCAAATTTGTGGCCTTTACATGCTTTGTTCACTAAATAGTGTTTCCTTTCCTTCACCACAACGTAACATTTGTACTGCATCTGCATTCGCTATTCAATTAGGCTAATTATTATGCACCATGTGTTAAAAAGGGAAAAGAGGATAGGGAATCTAATTGAAAATTTTAATTAAATGATATATATATATATATACGTGGGTAATTGAAATTTAAAAAATAAAGCATATTTAACATTTTCATTAGTTTTTAAAAATATTTAATATTATTTTTGTCAATATTATATTTTACTCTAAAAAAATTTCGGAGTTGGACAGTTCAAAGTTAAATTAGAGAAAAACAAAATAATAGTTTTTATTACCCAGAACAAGTATCAAATTAAAGGGTTGGGAAGTTGGGCCAAATTAATTACAAATCTAATGAACTAATAAATTTTTAAATATTATGGTCAATATAAGAGGACATACATATAATTTTACAAATCTAGAACTAAAAAATTAAACTTGTTCGTGTAGTGACTGAGTGAAGACCTATTCATGCATAAAAAAAAGTCCGTGCCTAAGACAAGAAACTGACTACATATCCTTTTTTACGATCAGCCTAATTAATTTGATGGGTCTATTTTGTCACTATTTTCATTATCTCACCAATTAATTGACAATTCCTGCATAATTAATTAAAGAATTAATTATCCATGAGACAATCCATTTAAAATTTTTAATGGTCCCAAATTTATCTGAACATATTTCTATATATACACACAAAAAATAAATAATAAAAAAATAAACGCAAAGTGAATTGTTTGAACTTTTTTTTTTGGTAAAGTGAATTGTTTGAACTTGATTAAGGGTTGTTGGATACATTTTCATATTTTTAAAATAATATCATTTGCACTTCTATTTGGATGCTAGTTATAATTTTCAAAATATGAGAGACTAAATAAAAAATTTTATAAATTTTAAATGGTTTAGATGGTGTATTCTCCTTATTATTTTATTTTATTTCATTACAACATAAAGCTAAATAGCTTAATTAAAAGCAAAACCGATAATACAGATAATCAAGATGTTTTATAAGATAAACAATACAAAATAACTTAAGATAATACGAGACAGATAATCAAACTGTTATATAAGATAAACAATACAGAATAACTTGAGATAATACATGCCAGATAAGCTAGAATTCAATTGTTATCACAAAAAAAAAAAAAAAAAAAAAACTTCTAATTTATAAAAAAAAAAAACACGGAAGTCAGAACCTAAGGTTAAAATATAGGCAAAAAAGTAAAATTAAGATATATAGATATCAAAATATCTAAAAAAAAAAGGAAAAAATAAATAAATATATCTCTAAATGAACAAAATCAACTAAACAGATATAGAATGACCAGGTCAATAGCCATCTATATAAATATAATTAATACTACCTGATTTTTTTCTTTATATTATATATAAAAAAAAGGGCAGTCATTTTATTTTTTTGTGAAAAAAAAAAGAGCGCAGTCATTGTTTCCTTGTTCGAGGGAAAGCAAAAGCTAAAACTCTCAAGTGACAGTTGCCAAACCTCTAATTTCCCACTTGCCAAAATGAGTACTATGAAGTTTTGCCGTGAATGGTCTGTGTCATACGATTATTGTTTCCTTTTTGATTTTCAATTTATGTTTTTTATAATGGATTTGGAAATCCACATTTGAATAAATTAATAAATGTTGTAAATTTGCAGTAACAACATTCTGTATCCAAAGGAAGACAAAGCACGTAAAATTCTCCTCTATGCTTGCCGCAACTGCGATCACCAGGTCTTTCTTTTGCTTATTATATGCATATTCCTTCTTTTTAATTTTAATTTTAATTTTTTTTGTTGGTATTGTTTTGTACAATTATTTTCAGAATAAACCAATTTAGGCTCTTATTTTTCAAAAAAAAAAAAATTCGGAGTTTTTTTTCTTTATATATATATATATATATATATATGTAAATATATCTATATATATGCATATGTATGTGTGAACTCTATAGTAAAGGACGTTTTTTATTTATTTCTTTATTAAACTTTGGATTACATGGGATGATGAAAAGTAAACCATGAGTCTGTTGTCTATTATGAGTCTGGCTTTATAAAGATAATAATTTACGTTTCTTAATGTAGTTACTTTGTAATTTTGAAAGAAATTATGTTATTCTGATTTCTTATGTTTCAAATCTCTAATTTTTCCAATTGTAAACCAAATTCTTGAAAGAAAAAAAGTACAATTTATTTTTCTTTTTTCTAAAGAGGGGTTGTGGATGCCATGCATGGCTTAGTGCATAATAATATCTACAAATGGGCATGTCTATTGGCCATTACCTATCTATTAGTGAGTTTATAATTGTTATTAGGAAAAGTTTTTTCTCCAATTGGATTTTACTTCAATTAGACTGCAAAAACTTTCCTTGCACACATTCCATGGAGATCAGGAGTTATGTATTGGTCTACTTAGATGCCTCATGATTTGATGTATTGAAACTAGTAATGTCATCTTAAACAAAAAAGTTTTAAGGCTTTGATGTATTATTCATCACACATTAATGTTTCCGAGACAAGTCCCAACAACAGTAATATATAATAATGTTTATTTTCCTTCATTCTATATCTTATATTCATCTTTTGTAAGAATTGTTGTTGTTCATAACTAAATAATGGTACATTTGTGTACTGGCTAAAAATCATTTTTCTACTGCTACATATACAATTCAGTTATTTTCACATAATGATGTCTAATTCTCTTCCCCTTCTGTTTGATGATATCCTCCAACATTTTGCAGGAGGTTGCTAATAACAACTGTGTGTACAGAAATGAGATACAGCACTCAGCCAGAGAGCGAACTCAAGTATTGCACGATGTAGCTGGAGATCCAACTCTTCCTCGGACTAAAGCCGTACGCTGTGCTCAGTGCAACCATGGAGAAGCTGTCTTCTTTCAGGTTTTAAACTTCTTCTCACTAGCTTACTGTGGTTTTCTCTTTCTTTTCTTGTTTGAAGGGGAAGAGGTAAACAGGAGGAACATATAAAAATATTTATTCTACATAAGGGCTTGCATTTTTGCGTTCTTTGATCTCGTAGATGGATTTCTTAACGTGCAGTCTGAGCAAAACTGCTAGGACACTGGACAGAGCTGTTGAATATTTCTCTTTTCTTTTTGTGATTTCTAGGACACTTTGATTCTCACTACTTTTCAACGGTTTGTATCTATTCTAGAACATCTTATAATCTTTTTCATGTGTTTTGAATATTTGCAGGCCACTGCTAGAGGTGAGGAGGGGATGACACTGTTCTTTGTTTGCTGCAATCCAAACTGTGGACATAGGTGGAGAGATTGATTTATGTTTGCTATAGAGTTATAGATCTGAGGCTTAGTCTGATGCATTCTGAACAGAAAATCAGGGATAAGGAAATTTTTTCATTATAACAAATAGAAGGATTTTAAGACTTTATAACCCAATAAAGATGACAGCTTCAAACAAATCTTTTAGTTGCCAAAAAGTTGCAATGTTTTGAGCCTGATCGACTATTAGTCGATATTTCTTCTTTAATCTTTGCCCTTTAATTTTCTGAACCAATTCGACTTATAAGAAGATTATGTTTGATCTTGACACTTTTATTTATTGAGCAGTGTATTTCACAGTTTTATATGACATGGAAAAGGTGTAAAACTTTTCTTAGATGATCTTAACATTCGTACTCTATCCATCAGCTTGACTGATGTAAAACTCAGAAGCAATATGGCCCTAACTCCATTAGTTTGTAGCTATTACGTTCAGCATCAGCACTGATAATTAATTCAGACCCTATAGTATTTTGCTTTAAAGAATAACTGCTTGTGATATCTGAGTTGAGACTTATATCTTCCTGATGGTTTTACGTTAACTAGAAAGTATTGCATATCTTTGATTCTACCTTTTCTTATACTTCCGAATAAAATTTTGATGAAATACAAAATTCGATTCACCTCAAGTACAAATTTAGATTCACCTGAACATCCACCTTCAGCAGAGAAGCTAGCCATCCAGGTCATGTATACCATCATCACAAAAATAAGAACAATTAGGCCTCAACCCTTGAGAAACCATATCAATATAAAGAAAACGTGCCCTTTCCCAATTGCCCTTTGCAATATAGCCAGCAATCAGTGTATCATATAAACACTCACTTGGCGCTAGTGATCGATCTTTCATAATACCCAAATATTTCTCTGCTTCTTCCAGCTTCCCACACTGACAGAGGCTCTTTATCAGTGATGAAAAAATGGGCAATCCAGGAGACATTGATTTGTATTCCATTTCATAGTAGAGTTTGAGAACTTCTAGTATTTCACCTTTCTTTCCATAGCCATCAATAAGATAAGAGTATGTGATTTCATCCGCTAAGAACCCTTTCTCTAACAATGCTGTTAATCTTGCATTGGCTTCTTCCACATCTCCATTTTCACAAAGCTTTCTAACCATCTCTTTAAATGCTGAACAACTAGGAATCATACCCCTCTCTATCATTTTCTCATAGTTCCTTAACATTTCTTCCAAGCTTCCTGCTCTAGCACTCCCCTCGATAAGAAAATTGTAAGTATCACCATATGGCTTCAAACCCATGTTTTCCATCTCTCGCATCATGCAGTGTGCTTCTTCAATTCTTTCCTCTTTGCAATGGGCTCCTATATACAAAGTATAAACAAAAGGGTTTGGTCGAAAACCTCTTTTAAGCATTTCTTCAAACGCTTGATATGCTGACCCTAAATTCCCAATCTTGATTTTAGCATAAACAACTACGGAGTAAGCAATGATGTCCAACACCATGTTCTTCTGTAGCATCCTCTTCAACAACATCATACTTTCGTCAATTCTTTCTTCCTCCAAAACTCTCAAAACCAAACTGGTATTCACAATCACAGAAGGAGAGCACCTTTTTCCATGGATCCTATCCAAAATGTTCACACATTCCTGCAGCTTCCCTTCCTTGCACAACGCATCAATCAAGATTCTGACCGTTTCTTCATTTGGGTACATTCTTCTTGTAATCATATGCTCATAAATTTTCCAAACTAGAACAAACTGATCAGATTTTTGAACAACGTGAATCAAAATGTTGAAAGTTGTGAGTTTCAATGAAAACCCATGTTCATCCAAATAGCAGCAAACATCAAACCCAATCTCAAACATTCTCAATTTGGCATAAACCTGCACTAGCATATCAAATACAAATGGGTTCGAAGCGGTCACCTTGTAGCTACTGATCAGTGAATCAACCACTGAGAATCTGATAGAATTCCCAGAATTTTTCTTCAAAACCGATTCAAGCAAAGCTCTGGCATCCAAATTCAATCCAGCTCGAACCAGAATATGAATGAGAATGCAATAAGATTGAAGCCCATGTTGGAATCTGCTGCTTTCTCTGTGCGCAGACCAGTGGAAGAAACCCAGAGCTCGCTTTGCATCGACGGGTTCTTTGAGTTCCAAAAGCACTTTCTTAACAACCACTTCATCCAAGTCCACGTAACCAAATTTACTAGTCAAAGTGTCCCAGTTCCGACCGCTTCTAAGAGCATCACGGATGGCTTCGACGACGCCGTTTGCGGCTGTTTCTGTATGTATCAGTCGGATGTGTCTACAAGTTTTGATGGATTTGGAAATCAAAGATGGAATGAATCCACGAATGAAACTCATTTTGGGCTCAAGTGTCACGGTATAATGTGAGTCCCGCCTAAAATTGAAATATTTGGGATTTTTTTATTTTATTTTTTAAACATGTACCTCTCGCGGATATTACAAATTGATTGTTCAGATTTAAAAAATAAACAATATGTTTTTTTGCAGTTGAAATTCATTTAAAAAGTTTTTTTTTTTTGTACATTGTAAATAAAAATATTATAATCTGCAGCTCTTTCATTTTTTTTCCTTCATTTTTTTAATTAATTTTAACAAGATTTTAATTAATAATTAAAAAAGGACAAATATTTTCTTTATTGTTTTAGCAATCCGTCCAAAAGATATTTTTCTTTTTTACACTGCAAATAAAAATACCATAATATTACGTGCTTTCTACTCTCTCTCCCATTTATTTTCTTCTTTCTCTTTTTTTCTCTCTTATATCTCCTTTTTTTAATTAACTTAATTTTAAATTTTAATTAATGTTTACAAAATTTTAATTAATAATTAAAAAATTAATTTAATTTTAAATTGAATTTTTTTCTTTCTTTGCCATGTACTTCTTTACATCATTCCACTTATCATTTTCTTCTTCATCTCTCAACGAAAAAATAAAAGCACAGAAGTCAAAACCTAAAGTTAAAATATAGACAGGAAAGTAAAATTAAGATATATAGATATCAAAATATCGAAAAAAAGAAAGATATATCTCTAAATAAAAAGCTGTTAACTTGGACAAAATCAACCAAACAGATCTAGAATGACCCATCGTGAATGTGTAGAGACTATAGTTTTCACAACGGACTATATCAAGTCCATCTTGAATACTTAATGTGGGTGACGTTGTTCAAGTCAATAGCCCTCTATATAAATATAATTAATACGACCCGATTCTTTTTTTTATATTATATATAAAAAGAGCGTAGTCATTTTGTTTTAAACTCAGTGAAATTTTTTAACAAAATTATAATAAATTCCTTTTTAAATTTTAATTGAATAATTTTTATTGACTTTTAATTTTTTTAAAATCCAACTAATTTTAAATTGAACACATTATCATATTTTTAAAATAATATCATTTGCATTTATATTTGGGTGCTAGTTATAATTTTCAAAATATGAGAGACTAAATAAACAAATTTATAATTTTAAAGGGTTTAGATTGCATATTCTCCTTATTCCTTTATTTTATTTCATTACAACATATAGCTAAATAGCTTGATCAAAAGCAAAACTTGTAATACAGATAATCAAGCTGTTCTACAAAATAAACAATACAAAATAACTTGAAATAATACGGGCCAGATAAGCTAGAATTCAATTGTTATCACGTACAAAAAAAAAAGCCTCTAATTGAAAAAATAAAAAAACACAGAAGTCAGAACCTAAGGCTAAAATATAGGCAAGAAAGTAAAATTAAGATATATAGATATCAAAATATCAAAAAAATAAAATAAAAAAGGAAAAAAAATAGATATATTTCTGAATAAAAAATTGTTAACCTAGGCAAAATCAACTAAACAGATCTAGAATGGCCCATCGTGAATGTGTTGAGACTAGAGTTTTCACAACAGACCATATAAGTCCATCTTGAATACTTAATGTGGGTGACGTGGTTCAGGTCAATAGCCCTCTCTATAAATATAGTTGATACGACATGATTCTTTTCGTTATATTATGGGTATATTACATCTTCTTCTTTTGAAGTTTTTCTAAATGCCAATTAAATCCCTGAGGCTATTCTAAATTACATCTCCCTCCATTTCGTTTATTTTTTTTTCTATTAAAATTAACTGGATAAAGGAATTATTATTTTTTCGCACATCAGATGCACTGACATTGAGGCATTGACACTGACGCATTGACACTGACATCTAAATTACATCCCCCTCCCTTCTATTTGTTTTGCAATCACACCCCCTATTAACTAATTTTTTCAATTAATACAAAAATGTATTTTTTTTTTACCAAACTTAATTAAAGATATGGAAATATATATATATATACATATTTTCTTTTTAATTACAAATTAAAAGACAAAAAATTTATATCTAAAAATATTATACATATATATAGGAATTTGCTATATATATATATATATAGGAATTTGATATAAAACATATTTGTTGGGCTCCATAAGCTCCCTATCAAAAATATTTTTATTTAATTTTTCTTTAGTTTTTTTTTTAAAAAAAAAATTTGCTTTGGATTTTATAGCATTTAGACTATAGGGTTAAAAAAAATTGCTATACAAAACATAACAATAGGATTTATTTTAGTGTTTTAGTCATATCTTTTTTTTGAATTACAAAACAAAAATATCATTATTCTAGAATTTTCCTTTATATATAGGGTTTTGCTATAAAACTCATATGTTGGAGAGCTTATAAAGCCCAATAGATGGTTTTTTTTTCTTCTTTTTTCTTGAATTCTGTTTTTTAGTTATATTTTTAAAATCCAATGCCAATTTTTTTTTATCAAATTCATATATATATATATAGAGAGAGAACTAAAAAAATTGGCTTTGAATTTTAAAACTAGAACTAAAAAAAAAAAGTTTAAGAAAAAAAAAACCATCTATTGGGCTCTATAAACTCTCCAGCATGTGAGTTTTATAGCAAAACGCTATATATATATATATATATATATATATATATATATGAAAATTCTTGAATAATGATATCTTTATTTTAACTACAAAAAAAACAAAAAGATATGACTAAAACACTAAAACATATCTTATTGTTGTGTTTNTAATTAAAAAAGAAAATATGTATATATATATATATTTCCATGTCTTTAATTAAGTTTGGTAAAAAAAATATTTTGTATTAATTAAAAAAATCAGTTAGTAGGGAGTGTGATTGCAAAACAAACAAAAGGGAGGATGATGAATTTAGATATCAGTGTCAGTATGTCAGCATCAGTGCGTCAGCGGTCGATATATTTGTACTTTACTTCGCCACGTATGAGAGATAGTATATTTCACGGATGAAAGTTTAACAGAAAGGAAGAGGATATCATTAGGGCAAACCTCAGGGATTTAAAAAAAAATCAAGAAAAAAATAAATAAAAATATCTTTGTTGGGGAGCTTATGGAGCCCAACAAATATGTTTTATAGCAAATTTCTATATATATATGTATAATATTTTTAGAAATAAATTTTTTTTTCTTTTAATTTATAATTAAAAAGAAAATATGTATATATATATATGTTTCTCTGTCTTTAATTAAGTTTCCAAAAAAAAAATTGTATTAATTAAAAAAATCAGTTAGTATGGAGTGTGATTGCAAAACAAACAGAAGGGAGGATGATGTAATTTAGATATCAGTGTCAGTGTGTCAGCGTCAGTGCGTTAGCGGAAAATATATTTGTACTTTACTTCGCCACGTATGAGAGATAGTATATTTCACATATGAAAGTCTAACAGAAAGAAGGAGGATATCATTAGGGCAAACCTCGGGGATTTAAAAAAAAATTCAAGAAAAAAATAAATAAAAATATCTTTGTTGGGGAGCTTATGGAGCCTAATAAATATGTTTTATAGTAAATTCCTATATATATGGAGGTTTGATATAAACCCCGACAATCAGGTTATTACAGACCTCGACCCTTAATTCCAATTTCAAAAGTCCCATTTGCTTTTTCAATTGAAATCACAATTGCGTGCACGTGATCAGCACGTGCACGCTGGCCACCAATTCCCCCCGACACCCCCCCCTAATTCGCCCAAAATTTCCCTCGATCGAGCCCTCCCTCCCTCCCTCACGCACAGAGCTCTCTTTCCCTCCCTCCCGACCGAAGCCTCGCCGGAGGTAACCGGTATCCTCAAAATCATCAACAAATCCAATAAAAGCCTCGGCCCCCAACGATCGCACGATCTTCCACCGATCTGAGCACAAAACCCTCGCTCCCTCTCCAGCGTCGTCGAGCCTCAATCGGCTCCCTCCCCGAGCCCAGAACCTATCGGGTGATTCTCCTCCGTCGCTGTGCACGAACCTCCCCTAGCCATGCAAAGCCCAGGCCCTGCGATCGAGAGTCTCGGCCCCAAAACCCCCCACCCACCCCATCGCTCAAGTTTGGAATTTATGAATTTGGAATTTATGAATTTTTACAAAATTGTAAATTGTATTGTATGCTTTTCAATGGAAAAATTGTATATGTTGATGATATTGGAACAGGGCATGAATGCTGCTATGTTGATGAAATTGGATTGGTCCTTTTATGGTTACTCATGTTTTTCCATATGGTGTAAAAATTGAATTGCAACACCAGGCACCTGGGTTGGAGCCTGGGGGATCGCCTGGCATGCTCTGCCTACTAAGCTGTGCAAGCCAAAAATAAAAATAAAATTTGGAATTGCAGCACCAGGCGCTTGGGTTGGCTCCTGGGAGATCGCTTAGCAGGCTCTACCTGCTGGGCTGTGCAAGCCAAAAAAAAGTGGTTGTAGATTTGATATCAATGTTTAATTTTTGGAAAATTATGTAGATTTGTTTAAATGATATTGTATTTGGTATTAGATAACAAGTTGTTGTATCAAATGAAGATAACTAGTTATGATCATCTTAACTCTACTTGCATAAATTGAGAGGAAATTCATTTGCCACAAAAAAATAAATAAAAGACATTTCATTATCCCAGAAATAGACTAAACAAAAAGTCTCACTAATTAAAATAGACAAAACATCAAATGTCTCACTAATTAAAATAAAGTCCATAAAAAAAAAGGATCATAAACATAAATGATTCCAGAAATTAAAAACATCACTAGGAGCTAATTTGAGTGTTTTACATAAGACATAGAATAAGTTAGCTGCTATATTAGCTTCTCTACTTGTACATTTAATTTTTCAATCTTCAAAAAGCAATGAGATACCAGTAATATTCTAGATGAGCAACTGCAATATTTATACCACCAATAACATCCATATTTCCCTGCTCACCACTTCATCCATTGGAGTCCTATCATGATTGAACATTAATCAATTGCCAAAATTTTTTATCCATATAAAAAGTGCACGAAATTGTCAAAAAAGTGACTGAACATTATGAAATATCACCTTCACTGTAAAATTATTTACTTGATCAACAACTATAATCTTTTAGTTCGACCACATAAATTTGATCCTACAAATCAATAACAATATATGAATAACCACTGCCTACAAAGATTAATTTGAAATTTTAGTAAAAAAAAATGTACCAGCTTGAGAAACTAATTTGTCATCTTCACTTGATGAATGCTCATTTACGTCTTGATCATTTATTGTGGATCTAGATGATAAAAATATATGAATAAAAATGGAAATAATCAGAATTTAAATGTTTCAATTTGAACTTAAATGGAAACGAAAAAATAATTATTAATTTACCTTTCTTGCAACCTAGGGCAATTTCTTTTGTCATGCTGTTGCCCACGAAGCACATATCCTCTACAAAGTCTTGATTTCGAAATTGATAATTCTTTCGAAGATTTCAATCTTCTCCCACAACCTTTTGATCTCACATGCATTGGATTATTAATACTTTGATTATCTTTTGTTCTTCTACTATTTGATTCAGGCATTCCAACTGTGGTACCATTAATATCTTTAACTTTAACACGTAACAATTCAAATTCATTCAAAAAGAATTTAGTACCCTCGTTAGTGAAAGATGCATCATCAATTAAAGTCGAACCAGATCGAGACAAACTTGCATGACTCGTTACCAATGACATATCACCGTCATAATTCAGTACTTGATCATCGTTATCCCACAGCTCACAAACCTTTGCAGCTTTTGTCCACCGATGCAGTATGTATTTGTCTGGTAAAAATATGATTTGTTTCACACGAAAGAAATGCCAACATATGTTTGCATGGGATTCCTTTGAAGTCGAATAACCTACAACTGCATGACAAATAGTATGTATACTTATTATATGTAACATGTCGACTCTTTGATGAACTACTTCCAGTTGCCTTTTGCACGGTATGGACTTCAGACACATCATCTTCAAATGTACTACTTAAAAAATATGCAGCACTTTCAAACATCTCATCTTGAAACATTAAAAAATTTCTCTTCGTGTAAATTTTGACCATTTGTGTCTCCATTGGACACATGGTTTTCAACTTTGGTTGTTTATTCACATCAACATGATCTGCAACTAACTCATCATGTCTTTGATGATTAATTGCTCTATTAAAACGTATAATAAAGTTCATCAATGAGTTTTTGTTTGAGATGTACCTTTTGAAAAATGAATGTGAACTTTTTGTTCTTTGACTGCTCAGGATCCCTGCACTGAAGATATGATTAAAGTATGCAGGAATCCACTTGCTACGGATTTCAAACATTTGATGCAACCATCGATTGTCTTCTAGGCCTAGTTTTTGTATCAATTCTACCCAACAACTTTCAAATTCTTCAGCAGTCTCAGAATTGAAAATGACATTTTTAAACAACATATAGTTGTCCCGATAAAGCATGACATCTAATTTTTCAGAAAATTTCATCAGAATATGCCACATACAAAATCGATGATAAGTTGATGGCAAAACTTGAGCAATGGCCTTAGTCATTCCAGGATCTTGATCAGTAAAACTTGAGCAAAACTTGAGTAATAACCTGAGGTGCACCCCTAGGCATAGCATCCAAAAACTGATTAAATAGCCAAACGAAAGATTCACTTTTCTCACCACTCAACAAAGCACATCCAAAAATAATAGTTTGACCATGATTGTTCACTCCTGCTAAAGGGGCAAATATCATATCATATATGTTAGTGTTATAAGTTGTGTCAAATATGAGTACATCACCAAAAAAATGATATGATCTCTTTGAAAACGGATCTGCCCAAAAGCATCTGACAAGCCGATTTTCATCATCCAATTCATAACTGAAGTAAAATGCTGGATTCTTTTCTCTCTCAGAAGAAAAAAAATTCTATTAACAATTCTGCATCAATCTCTTTTTTCTCATCTCTCACTCGATGTACATAGTTTCTTAAATCTCTCTGAGTATATCCGACATTTTGAGAATTACCAGCTTCTATTTCCATCACTCTAATTTGTTGACATATTAGGATATTTGCTTTTGCTAACTGTTGGCTCAAAACTCTTTTTGCTACCGACACATTCCTATGTCACCTTAATAAATGCACCTTAGTTGGAGTTGCAAGAGAATGATTATGCCCTTCCACAAAAAGACTAACAACCCATTTCGATCCAGTTTGCCGCTTAACCACTGTCATTTTAGCTTTGCAGCCAACTCGAATAATTCCTCAGTTTCTTTCATATGATCTTTCGACTGTATATTTTTCATTATTCTCATAATAGTCATTTCTCTGGCCTTCCTTAAAGCAAACAAATTGTTTCCACACTAGCTCACCTTTTTTTCTTTTGCTATTGTTAACTCTTGCACTAAATCCACACTGTCTTGCATATACATTATAAAAATCAAATGCCTCTTCTACAGTTGAAAATTCTTGATTAACATTTGGTTTGATCTCATCTGCAACTTGTGGAATAAAACACTATGTTTCGCTATCATCTGACATGTTGTTACAACAATAAGCTAAAATTTCTAAAAATCATAGAATGAGTATAAATTAATCCCTAAATAAATACCAAACTAAAAAAAATGTGCAGAGCATTATTATTTGTCATTATTAAATCTATTTGTATTCCTTAAGCTCCAAATTTGTCTGGTAAAAAAATATGCAGAGCATTATTATTTGTCATTATTAATTCTATTTGTATTCCTTAAGCTCCAAATTACCAAACCAAAAAAAAATATGGAGAACATTATTATTTGTCATTATTAATTATATTTGTATTCCTTAAGCTCCAAATTACCAAACCAAAAAAAAAATTATGCAGAGCATTGAACATGAAAATTTGGTTTATTTCCTACTGATATAACTCAATCAACCATTGAACATGAAAAGTTGATTTATTTCCTCAAAAATTACAATTAAAATGAAAAGCAACCAGTATTTCTACCAATTTGTGCTTGGTTCCAAAATCATCAACATAGCAGCAATTACAATTTTTCCATTCAAAATCATACAATTTACAATTTTTCAGTTCTACTAAAAATCTTAAATTCCAATACGTCTCTGTAATTTACAATTTAATCTATTACAATTTACAACACATTCAATTTTCTCATGTCTATGCAATTTACAATTTACAATTTACCACACGTTCAATTTCCTCAAACCTATCTCTGGGAATGATGTGCGCAAATTCCAAAACCTGGGTTTATCACTGCAAGACATAAAAAAGTGTTAAAATTTGTTAAATTCCAAACCTAGGTTTATCAATAATTGCATAAAAGAGACATAAAAGTATCAAATAGAAAAATACCACGTTGAGGGATCGATGGACGGTGAAGGACCGGCCACGGCTGGGGAGGCTGGGTTGTCACGGCTCTGCACAGCTAGAGGATGTTTCATAAATTCCAGACTCGAGCGATGGGGTGGGTGAGGGGTTTTGGGGCCGAGACTCTCGATCGCACGGCCTGGGCTTTGCATGGCTGGGGGAGGTTCGTGCACGGCGACAGAGGAGAATCACCCGATAGGATCTGGGCTCGGGGAGGGAGCCGATTGAGGCTCGGCAACGCTGGGGAGGGAGCGAGGGCTTTGTGCTCAGATCGGTGGAAGATCATGTGATCGCCGAGGGCCGAGGCTCTATCGGATCTGTTGATGATTTTGAAGATATCGATTACCTCCGGCGAGGCTTCGGTCGGTCGGGAGGGAGGGCTCGATCGGGAGAAATTTTAAGAAATTTTGGGCGAATTGGGGGATGGGGGTGTCGGGGGGAATTGGTGGCCAGCGCGCACGTGCTGATCACGTGTGCGCAATTGTGATTTCAATTGAAAAAGCAAGAGGGATTTTTGAAATTGGAATTAAGGGTCGGGTCTGTAATAACCCAACTGTCGGGGTTTATATCAAACTTTTCACCGACACTCTCAAAAAAATTGATCTTAAACTCCAAGGTTGGAAGGCAAAACTTATCTCCCAAGCGGGTCGAACCACTCTTATCAAGTCCATCATCTCAGCTATTCCAGTTCATCCTATGTCTACTTCAGCCTTTCCTATTACCTGGAGTCGTAGAATCGACGGTTTAGCTAGAAAATTTTTTTAGGCGGGAAACACTTCAAAAATCCACTTTTGGACCCCTATCTCCTGGAGCAAAATTTGTACTCCTAAGAGCAGAGGAGGTCTTGGTCTTAGGAAAATGGAACACATCAACAAATCCCTTTTATGTAAACTTGCTTGGTCGCTTGCAGCCTGTCCGAACCTTTTGTGGGTCAAAATTCTAAAAAACAAATACTACCCTCACTCTTCCTTTCTTAACTGCAAAAAAAAATCATCATCTTCCCCTCTTTGGACCGGAATCCCCAGCTCCCGTTCCCTCTTGGCAAAAGGTCTATGTTATAAAGTAGGCAAAGGAGACACCATCAACTTATGGGAAGATTTCTGGATTCCACTAAATCCAGATTTTCTCCCAATTCCCAGGTCTCCTGATAGGCAACTGGAGGCAGGCATGGTTGATAGCCTCCTCCTTCCTGATGGAAGCTGGAATCTGCACTGCTTGAATGATCTTTTCAATGCTTCTACAATTCTCAACATTAAAAAAATTTTTTGGACCAACTCTCAATCAGATGACTCTCCCATATGGCTGGGGAACAGAACGGGCAACTTCAGTGTAAAATCTGCTGTTCATTTACTCAATCAAGGCTCCCCTGTCCAAGACCCTTGGTGGAATTCAATCTGGTCTTCCAAAATTCATGCCAGACTTCAATTTTTCCTTTGGAAGTTATCCAGTAAGGGTCTAGCGGTGAATTCCAACTTGGAAGCTAGAAACATTACTTTGCAATCTTCGAATTGTCACTTTGGATGCAATGATTTGGAAAATGAGTGCCACCTCTTTTGGAGGTGTCAAGTTGCTAA
>QANX01007401.1:0-51239 GCA_003254975.1 Ochetophila trinervis
ATTAATAAAATATAATATAATATAGTAGCGACTTTTGATTTTAATTTGTTTATATAATTATTATTATAAATTTTACAATTGAGCATAACAAGTTAAACGGTTACATAATGATTTAATCAATGGAGTTTGAGTTTACATAACCAAAACAAAAGTTTAAAAAATCGTGTTTAGATAAGAGAAATATACTAACGAACATTTTACTAGGTTTACAAGTAACTTTTTGTAATTTGACTTTTGACTTTTTCTATACTTGCGGAATGCTGAATCATGTCATAAGAAGATGCAATTTGAGCTCCTCGGCTATGATTTCCTCAAGTAGCAGAATCCGAGCTAAACTCTATGGTCCCTGGCTTAGGTCTCAGCATCAAGGCTCTCTGTTGTTCATCAACCCAACTGAAGATGATAAACAGTGCTTGACGCAGCTTTCGAGAGGCAAAGCAATTCAAAACGCCATAACTTTTCAAGATGGGATAAGCTATGCGAGGACTAAACTGACGCAAACAGCTGACATTGAGAGGATCGAGAAATCAAACCCCCAGGAAGACCTGCAAGCGACGAGGCAATTGAGTTGTGAAGTTGACGTGCTACACAATACTTTTGATAATCAAGTTTTATTCCAAATGGATGATTTAAGAGCTTCAATGTTGCAACATATCCGAATTTCTAATTTTGTTCTGCAGGTTCTGAGGAAATGGGCTAGTGACATGGTTAAAGGGTTTGCAACCTTCAAAGAGCAAAGTTACAAGGCTTAGACTCGAGTATTTTGAGCGAAGTTGGGCTTGGCCCATTGAGATTTTTTCAAGCTGCTAGACCAAAATTAACAGGACCCAAAACTAGTTACTCTCGCAAAAGGGCCTCAGGGGCTGTGGACACTTCTCCCAAAAAGGCTCACCTCCTCTCTATTAAAGAAAGAAGCCCAAATAAATTTCTGACTGAAATTGTAAGCTTTGAACCACCGAATGGCAACACTGAGATATCAATAACCCTTTTTCAAAAGGTGAAAACTCCCTAAATTTAATTGACCTCTCTTCCCTAGCAACGATTTCCCCTAATGATGACTTCTGTCTAGGCAGTAATTTAAGAAATGAAAATAGGAGCTCAAACCACAGATGGAAAAGAGATGCTAGAACCAGTCCCCTCACTAACTTATCTATGGCCCGGGCAAGAGAGCAGGGACAGAGTTCCAACTGCACGCAGGATTTTTAGGTGGCCTAAGAGGCTGGCCGGAACAAGCCCCTCCCCAATTTCTGAGTTTCCTTTCTTGGAATTGCAAGGGAATAGGCCAGAGTGATACGGTAAACTTCCTAAGAAATCTTGTGACAAAACACAGACCTTCATGTGTTTTCTTGACGGAGACTAAATGTGACAAAGCCAGAATTCAAAAGGTTTGTAGAAAACTGGGATATTGCTTCTCTTTTATTATTAATCCCAGCGGTCTTGCTCTTTTTTGGAATGATTCTATTAATCTGAAAATCCTTTGGAATACTGGAAGAATAATCTATGGTGAAATTATGGGAACTGATGGTGAACCTAATTGGGGCTTTTATGCATACTATGGTACGCTTTATTCTAGTGAAAAAATGTGTTTCTAGGACAATCTAGAGAGTATTGTCTCAAAGTACAATCGTCCTTGGCTCCTATTCGGCGATTTAAATGAGATTATGCATGAAAACGAGAAATTGGATGGAAGACAATTTTGGAGAAAGAAGTTGTATATGAAACCAGTCATGCAAAAGCTTGGAGCCATTGATTTGGGTTACCAAGGGAAGCGATTTACCTGGGCAAACAACCAAGGAGGTAGAGGCCTCATTAAAAAAAGACTGGATAGAGCCTTTGCAGATAGACATTGGTTAAATATCTTCCCGAAAGCTATAGTGCTTCACTTAACAATTGAAAACTCTTATCATTGCCCAATTTTGATTTCAACTGAATGGAGGAAAACCCGTTGCAATAGACCCTTTAGGTTTTTACAGGCTTGGACTACTAATGGTCAAAGCCATCGGATTGTGGAACATGCCTGGAACCTAGAGACTTACCAGAATCGATGGAGCTTAAAGCTTGGCAGAAGCTTGAGCAACACTACCCGTGCTTTTCAAAAATGGAATAGAGAATGCTTTGGTTACCCCCAAGTAAAGATAAAGGAGCTGGAACTTGCTTTGGAATGTATACAAGTCAAAAAGGATGAGGAGCACCCTTCGGCTGAGCAAGAAGAAATTAGATATTTGCTGCAAGTTCAACGGAATAGGTTGGAATCTATTTATAGACAAAAGTCTAGAGAACCATGGCTTAGACAGGGAGATCAAAACACAAAATTCTTTCACCTTAGTACTATGATTAAAAGACACCAGAATAGCATCAATATGATCAGAGATGGCCAAAATTGGATTACTGACATAAAAGTGATCACTTCTTATTTGTCAAAATGTTTTGCTGAGTTGTATAGAACCAATACTCTTGCTTTCCCTGATGATTTAAATGGCTTGGGCAGCAATCTGATTTCTTATAAGGAAAACTCTGAACTGATGAAAACTTTTTCCGGTGAGGAAATCAAAGAAGTGATATGGACTCTCCACCTTCTGAAGAGTCCAGGACCTAACGGCTATTCCAGGATTTTCTACCAAACCTATTAGAACATCTTACAAGATAAAGTGACCAACTTTGTTAAGGAATGTTTCCTCCTCAAAGAGATTCCTCCTACAGTTAATCAAACTTTCATTGTGTTGATTGCCAAGGTTCAAAACCTGTCCAGCTTCAATCACTTTCGGCCAATTGGACTTTGCAACTTTGGATACAAATTTATTGCTAAAATTTTGGCAAACAGAATTAGTCAAATCCTTAATAAGATTATCTCCCCTAATCAAGTGGCCTTTGTTAAATGTCGTTGGATTGCCAAGAATTCAATCATAGCCCAAAAGATCATTCACAAGATTAAACATCACAAAGGCAAAAAGGGAATCATGCTTCTCAAACTCAATATCAAGAAAGCTTATGACAAAGTTGAATGGAATTTTCTAGATAAAGCTTTAGAATGCTGGGGTTTCAATCTGGATTTCAGAAAACTCATTTTAAGTTGTGTCTCAACTGTCCAATACACTCTTCTGGTCAATGGAGACAAGTCAGATGCCTTCACCCCTCAATGCGGTCTCAGACAGGGGGATCCTCTATCTTCTTACTATTTATAATGTGCTCAGAATATCTTTCTAGACTCCTCTCTACTCATGAAAGAGAAGGGAAGCTTCATGGAATTAAAGTGGATCGAAATGCCCCAGCTATCTCCCATCTCATGTACGCCGACGATCTTTTGATTATGTGTAGAGAGGATAAAAAGGAAGCCCAGGTGGTTAAAACTATGTGGATGTGTACTATGAGTGGGCTGGACAGGAGATTAACATGGATAAATCGAATATCCTTTTCTCGAAGAACACTGAAAATAGAACTAAAAGGGAGATAAAGGCAGTTCTGAATCTAAAGGAGATGGGAAATCGCTCTATGTATCTCGGGAACTCGCTCATCTATGGAAGGAATCTGTCTAAAGAGTTTCATCATCTTAAAGAAAAGGTGAAGAACAAGCTTCAGGGGTGGAGAGCTCACACCCTGTCAAAGGCAAAGAAGGCCACCCTTATAAAATCAGTAATTCAAGCTATTCCAACATATGTTATGTCCACTACTTTCCTCCTTAAAGGGATCTCCTCCGACTTGGATAGCCTCATTCGGTGTTTCTGGTGGACTAATACAAATTCTAAGAGATACTGTGCGCTCAAATCTTGGCAAGATCTATGTAAGCTAAAAGACCTTGAAGGTCTCGATTTTAGAAGGTTTCATGAATTCAACCTTGCTCTCCTTTCGAAGCTTACTTGGGGCATTGCACAAGATGAGTATAAACTTTGGAATTCGATTTTGAATGTCAAATATCTAAAAGGAAAATCTATTTTTGAACACAAGTTGCCTAGATGATGCTCTAGGATTTGGATAAGCATTCTTGCAGGGAGAGATATCATTAAGGGAAATGCTTGTTTTTTTATTGGAAATGGATTTGAAATTCACCCCTTTGTAGATCTTTGGATTCATAACTGGCCTCTAGGAACCCCTATTCCTAAGGAAATAGTTAATCTAAATTATTTCCATAGAGTTGCTGATTTCAGAACTAGTGATGGTCATTGGAATGTGGAGCTCCTCCAGTGTATTTTCACAGAGAAAACCGTGCAGGCTATTCGAAAGATCAAGTGACCCCAATTCGACTGTAAGGATACACTTATTTGGAGAGGCAGTGACAATGGTGTGTTTTCGGTCAAAAGCAGCTATATAACACTTTTCTCTAACCAGCAGAAGTTTGGAAACAGATTTGGAAGCTACAGATCCACGAACAGTTAAAATTGTTCCTTTGGAGACTTAAAGCTAATGTTTTACCTACCCGATCAATCATTTTCGATCCCACGCAAACTGAAGAAGTCGAGTGCCCAGTCTGTGGATTTGAAACCGAAACTGGTCTCCATCTTTTCACTAAATGTCCAGGTCTGAAAGCTTTGGCATTTGGAAGAAAATGGAGCTGTCTTTTAGAGAATTAGAACATCACAAGTGTAGACCATCTGATTCACTTATGTCTAAACCCTCCAAAAGAGTTGTGGCTTGGCTGCTTTGATAAAGGAAGTTGTTCTGTGTTTCTAGTTACTCTTTTATATGTCATGTGGATTAGGATAAACGATGTGGTTTTCACTTCAAAAGAAGGCTTAGGTTCGTTTATTGCCGTTCTTAATAGATTGGTGGAGGAGGCTACTATTACCATGACACAAGACAAATCTAACCCCATTCAACAAATTTCAGAAAAATGGAAATTCCCCCCAACTGGATTTCTGAAGGTTAATACCGATGCTAGCTTTTTAAATGGAAAAACAACTGTGGCTTTTATTATCAGAGACTCGCAAGGTAGGGTGGTCAAATTGTGCTCCCACCTTTGGAACTGCTTTGATGCCCATGAAGCTGAAGCACTAGCCTTAGAGTGGGCTTCAAGGATTTTGGAGGAGGAGAATTTGGTTGACTTGGTGTGGTCCTCTGATGATTTTATGTTAGTAAAGGAGATTACTCAGAAGGAGGAGCCCTCTGCCTGGAATGCAAGAAGTCTCATTTTTCAAGTTCGCAGAAGGTTCTTCCGGTTCAACTGTTCTATTAATTGGAATAGCAGATCCTCCAATGGCCTGGCTGACTGTGTTGCAAAACTTTCCTTAAAAAACAGTATTTGTTTTGATTTTGAGGCTATCCCTCAAGATAGCTTCCATGAGATTATCTCCTTGGTAGTTGAGGTTGATATCAAGGATGTTGTCCTGATCAATGACAAAAAAATCGAAAATTTCGGCAAAATTTTGCCGAAATTTCGTTTTTTTGGGGATAAAGATATTAATTTCATCCCAAAAAAAAAATGGTCAAAATTTCCATAATTTCCGTCGAAATTTCCGATATTTCTCTGATATTTCCGCGATATTTCCGTCAAAATTTCCATGATAATTCCTTCACAAACTGGTCAAAATTTCCATAATTTCCGTGGAAATTTCCGATATTTCTTCGATATTTCCACGATATTTCTGTTGAAATTTCCAAGGTAATTGCTTCATAAACTGGTCAAAATTTCCGTGAAAATTTCTGAAATTTCCGTGGAAATTTAGATGGTTTAAATTTTAAAATATCATATATTTTTATAAATATTTGAGTATTTTTTAAATTATAATTATTTATTGATGATATATTTTAAGTTAAGAATTCAACTAATGTAGAATATGTAATGATTATAATTTTGAATAAAAAAAATAGCATCCTACCATACCAAACAAATAACCGGCCATAGTTTTTCAAAATTAAGAATTCAACTAATTTAGAATATATAATGATTACAAATTTGACTAAAAAAAATAGCATCCTACTATACAAAATAAATAACCATATCATTACTATCAGCAAAGACACTCACATGAAATATTAGATCCATATGGTTGGCATGTTAACAATTACATGCAAAATTATCAAGGAGATGTGCCTTTTGATCAATATTTCTCTCAATACAGAACTAGAAATGAAGATGAGGAAGAGAGTGAAAATTTTCAACCACAAAAAAATTCTATGTGATATTGACTTATATTTAAGTAATCATGTACTTGTAATATTATTTTGATTAATGAATAATTCATTACTTAATTAATAATATTTTTGTTCCTATCAGCGAGTACTATAAATCTCTTAATTATGATAAATATTTTTTCAATTTTTATAATTAAATTGATAAAGTATCTAATAAATAAGCATATCCTGAAGTTTCATAAAAATTTCCATATTTTTCTATAAATTTCCGTCATTTCTTTCGTTTTTTTATCGATATCGATATTTTATCGATATTTCCATCGATATTTCCGTATTTTGAACCTTTGATATTTCCGTCGATACCGATATTTTCATACTTGGTCCTGATGGAGTAATGCTTGTTGTTGTCCTGTTTTGTTCTTTGCTCTCCTTTTGTTTTGTTGTTTTCCCTTGTGCTTTTGGTTGAATGAAGTTTCCTTTTCATAAATAAAAAATAAAAAAATAAAAGTAACTTTTTACAAATTTAACCTGTATAAAGCTTTGACATATAGTACAAATATTAGACTTGCAAATGAGATTTGGGTCAGAGGCCCATCTGTGACCCTCCCAAAGGGATTGGAATTGGAAGTGAACAACAGTTTTTTTTTTTCCCAAAAATTAAGTGAACAAGAGTCAAATCTTCAAAAACTAAAAGAAATAAAACTAAAAATCCAAAATTACCCAATTAAACAATTTAATATCATGCAACTGCTAAACTAAATTTGTGACAACACCAGAAATTTCTAATCCATCAAACAAGGCCCATGCCTATCCTTAGTTTGGACCTCCACTTGTCTGTAGCATCTCAATCACCCCAAAACTTGCCAATAATTTTTTAATTTATTTTATGTAGTAATTAAGTGCCATGCATGTGGATTGAAATAAAAGACTTGCAAGTTGGCAGTGCAGTCCAATTGGCAAAGTCAATGGCTCATTAAACAAATCCAAGAAAGACATATTAATTAGTATTTATTAGAAAGAAAAAAAAAAGTATATATATATATAGTAACTTATATAAATAAGCTAATAAACTTGTCCAAATTTTCATTGGGCAAAGCAGGAAAAAGAAAAATTATGGGTTGGGAAGAGCAGAACCTTGATTTGATCCTGGTCCCAAGCGGATTGTTGATCATGTTTTCCTACCATATCTTCCTTCTCTACAGGTGTCTGCATCGTCCTCATACCACAGTCATTGGCTTCGAAAACAATGACAAGAAAGCTTGGGTTGATAGAATTATGCAGGTAAATTCATTAATTAATTTCCTAATCCCAAATAATTAAAACAGAGACTAATTAATAGCTCAAATGAATTAATATTCAATCTGATGATCAGGTGGATAAAAGAGAGGTTGGCACAGCTCTATCGGCGATCCAATCAAACACATCCGCAGCAACATTTTTCTGTTCGGTTTCTCTGACACTCAGCTCCCTTATTGGGGCTTGGCTCGGAAGCTCATCGGATAACCTCTTCAGGAGCGATTTGATATACGGAGACACAAGCGGAGCCACCATGTCAATCAAGTACATGACCCTCTTGACGTGTTTTCTTCTTGCCTTTTCTTGCTTCGTTCAATCGGCTCGGCATTTTGTCCACGCCAACTACCTCATAACCATGCCCAACTCTGATATTCCTGTTGAGAGTGTGGAATTGGCTGTTATAAGAGGAAGTAATTTTTGGTCACTGGGTCTCAGAGCACTCTACTTTGCTCTGAATCTGCTGCTCTGGTTTTTTGGTCCCATTCCAATGTTTGTTTCCTCCATTCTTATGGTCACGGCTTTTCATTATCTTGACACAAATACCAGACCTCTGCATCGCCATCAATATCACAAAAAAATAACAACTCATCAGACGGCTATGACAATCCTGCAGGTAACAGCATGATCATATGCAAACTTATAATAAAAGTCAATTATTGCTCTGAAGAAGACCCAATTTTTTCAAACTGAATTGAAGATTTCAGTCACAGATTAAGAATTATATAGAAATCTTGTCCTTTTTTTACACCATTTTATACAGTTGTATTCTATATAATTATGATATATATAACTATATGAATTTTTTTTTTTTTTTTTACCTTTTTATGGTGTGGATTTGGTTCTTTGATTATGTTGTGGTTCTAGCTAACGAAATTATGAATTTCGGAAAAATATTAAGCATAAAATATTAAGCTGGCTTCTCTCCAACTTACGTGTTTATCTGTACAAATCAACGCATAAGTTCCAAATTACTCTGATGCAGAAACAAACATAGTTGGCACACTTAAAATATTGACTTGGCACTACATTAATTATTTATGATCCGAGTACATTAAGCAAAATGATATTGCAGTGGAAACTAATTATGAAATAAGAATTCAATCAAATACAAATAATGAAGATTTTATACATGCTGATTGACTCGTAAATAATGAAAATTGGAAGAAAAAAATAATAATAGAATAATATCTGAAATTTTATTCTTTAAAAAACTATTTTTTACGATTTTAAAATAAAACTTATATGGTAGAAAGTAAAAGAACTTTGATGATTCTTTAATTACTCAAAAATACATAAAATATAAAATCTGTTAAAAATGAAAAATTTATTGATTTTAAGATAAAGTAAACGCTCTCAATCTGACCATTAGAGAAAATAAGTGCAACTTGTTTATAATTAGTAGCACATTTTACTATTAAATATATGCGTACATTTGTTCTACAAGTCACCTCCACGTTTCATTACTTGCAGCGTACGGTACAAAAATTAAATAGAAATGTGATGTATCGAACATTCTTTAGTCTTTAATTAAGGTTATGCTGACTAATATTGCTTGGAATCTTAAATCTAACTTATTGAGGAAAGGTGTGGTTGTCGTTCAAACTAAGATATATCGATTTAACTACATAAGACATAATGGAATAAAAACCACAACCAAACTAAGATAAAGTTGTATTAAATTTGGTCTAGTAGTAAGTGAAAAGCTCTCTTCTCCAATTGTCCAATTCTAATGAATTTAATATTGATAAAATAAATTTTGACGGTGAAATTAATAGATTTAGATTTTAATTCATAAACTTAATTTGGTAGCATGGCTTTTAAGACTAAAAAGGGTTTGTAGAAAAGTTATGTCAAAAATTAAAATTACAAAACGGGGATATAATCACAAGTCCGACGTGTAATGTTACCTAATATGCCTTAAAGCTTTTGATTTATTTTCCCTCTAGGTGTGAATTTTTTTCCTTTTTCATACATTAGTGGTGAAACGAACTAAAACATTAATATCAATTCAATACAGTAAAACCGCTTGTACAATGTAATAAAATTGAAAATTATAGAGCTGAGCAAAGCCTGCACGAAAGCATTATGATTTATGATCATCGATAGACGACTTTCCAGCTTTTTGACCTTTTTGGGAGACACACAAGTGCAGGCCATTAATTAAGAAATATGAATTATCAAATTTACGGGTATTTGTCATTATTCTCATTATAATATATATATATATATATATATATTTTTTTTTTTTTCTCATAGAATATAGTTTGTGTTTGTTTGTCAAGTTATGCGTGTTTAGGAGCTTTCGGTTTAATGGCTTGAGCATAAAAAAAAAAATCATGCGAAAGACTTTACCAGCTCCATAGATAGACCAATGAAAGCGGATTTTCAAACTGGATTTTCAAGAGTTTATCAAATGATATGGCTGATATAGTAAAATTTAATTAGTTTAATTTTTTGATTTATTTTTCTATTTAAAAATTTATTTATTCATATTTAAATTATATAAACATGTTAATCAATAATATTTTAACACATTATTTGATAAATAATACTTTGATAGATATTTTGGTATGTATAGAATTATTCTTTCAAGAAAGAATACAAATATATATTGTTTGCTTTCCTTGCAAACTAGAAAGAATACAAATATGATAAATAATTTAAGAAAATTCTTAAGGTAATTGTATTGAAGAAAATTCTGTCCCCTATCTACTTTTTCCATCTTGCAAAAAACTAATTCACCAAAAACAAATTATTGCAAAACAACTAGACTGATTCTTGTAATCTAAAACACATAATTTATATATCATTATATTAATTCCTTCCTAAGTTATGTCTCCGGCAATATAATACAATCATGTTTTAAACTGAAAACTTCTAATTCTAATATCATATTGAATCATAATTTAATACTATTTAATTTCAAACATTTAAATTTGTAAAAAATAGACTACAATTAAATTATATAATTTTAATATATAATAAAAAACAGACATTTAATAAAGAATAATAATTATTAATAAACTGAAATATCATTTAATATAAAAAAAAATTAACAAAAGTTATCATCTAATTTTACTCTAGAGTTTAGATAATTGAATTGGAAGTTAATTATATGTATATTAAAAAAAAAATTGCAAGTTGTCATTACGTACATCGCAATCAAAAGGAAAGTCGAAGAGTACCTTAAACAAAAAAAATTCACCAACAATTGCCCTTCCTTTTGAAAACTACAAACACAAAAATAAATAAAATAATAAAAACTCAAGGGTTTAAATTTCTCCTCTATCGTGATTATATCAGAATGGGAAGGAAGATAGTTATGGGTTTGGAAAAGGAGTACTTGGATTTGGTATTGGTCCCAATTGGGCTTCTCATAATGTTTGCTTACCACCTCTTCCTCCTCTACAGATATCTTCATCACCCTCTCACCACAGTCATGGGTTACGAAAACCAGGACAAGAAAGTTTGGGTTGACAAAATCATGCAGGTAATTAATTCCTCTTCAACTTGATTACCACATAGCTAACTTAATTTGGATCCAATTTTGTAACTGCTTTAATGTTTTAATTTGTAGGCTGATAATAGAAAGCAAGTTGATACAGCTCTGAATGTTATTGCCTCAAGCACAAGTGCAGCTATTTACCTATCAACAATTTCTCTAACATTCTGTTCTCTAATTGGAGCTTGGATTGCAAACTCTAGCAGTAACTTCTTCCCAAGCGAAATCATATACGGAAACACAACCCAATCTATTATTTCCATCAAGTATATAGGGCTTTTGACTTGCTTCCTAATTGCCTTTTCTTGTTTTATTCACTCGGCTAGGCATTTTGTCCATGCAAACTACCTAATCAGCACACCGGGAGACCATATGGTCCTGCAAGTGAAAAAGGTAGAGGAAGAAGTTATAAGGGGAGGGGAATTTTGGTCTCTGGGCCTCAGAGCTTTGTATTTTGCTCTTAATCTGCTGCTTTGGTTTTTTGGACCAATTCCCCTGTTTATTTCCTCTATCATTATGGTTGTCATCTTGCATTTCCATGATTGTAAAAAGCCGGATTCTTGGGTATTTTGAATCATGATCATCAAGTTTGCAGATATATGAACCCAATGAAATATTTTATATGATGATCATCATATATGCAATATTAATTAATTGTATATCTGCTGTTATAAAGAATTTTTTTTGATGAAAATGTGCTGTTATAAAGAATAGTCCTTATATGGATTCACAAAAGCAATTAATTAAAGATTCTACTTGTTCAATTCAAACCAGATAAAGGAACGAAAAGGGAAAAAACAATTAATTAGACCATACAACAGGCAGAAAAATAAACAAAATAAAATAAAAAATTCCTTCTTAGTGGGGTAAGTGGGAATTAGCAAAAGAAAAATAGATATGAATAGTGACAATAAAATATGAACAATAAAAGATTGGAGACCAAAAAAAAAACCACTTTTAAAGAAGATGGTCATTGTCAACAACTTAATTGTCCCCTGATGAGCACATGAAATCATGAAACTCAACTGGACTTGCTTAAGTTGAAAATAAACGTTAAGCTAGCTGCTGATATTAAAGTCTATTAAGACCATTTCAATTTTGCTATTAGCTTCTTTTTTCCTTTTTTCTTGTTCCTTTTTTCTTTTCCTTTTTTCTCTTTTTCCTTTTCGGTTTCCTATACGATCATCTTACAAATTATTTAAACTTTACCCCTTTACCAACTGGAAAACAAAGAAATCATTCTCCATTTATATATACATATACAAACATAAAATTTTGCGATGAATAATACAAACATAGACTTGGTTTGTACCCTATGGGACATTTGAATTGAAGTGTCAAAAATGTACTTACCATTTTATTTTTTGATGAAAAAAATGAACTTTTCCACTGGTTTAATAGACGCTGAGATTATGAATTGCAAAGTTAATAAATAAGAATATGCATTTTGGGCTGACGACCCAGCTGAAATGTAATAAACTAACGAGTCTCAACTCGAAGGGGGCAATAGTAATACACACTGTGGAGGGAACTAGTGCCCAGTTTGATATAATAAATCAGAAGCAGCTTTTAAATTTAAAAATTATTTTAATAATATTTAAAAAATATTCAGATTTAAAAAAAAAAATTAACCAAAAACCTCAAATTTTTTTTTCCTTGAGAAACACGAATGGAAATTATACCAAACATAAAATAAATACATAAGAAGTCCAAAAGTATACCTACATGGCACATATAAGACATAAGCTGAAAAAAGTTTTTTTTTTTGGGATGAAAATAAGCTGAAAAAAGTTGATAGCCAATTAAAGTGAGGGAAAATTTATAATTGCAAAAGGCAACACAGAGATTATTGCTTTTTTGCTTGGGTAAGATAGGATCATCTTACAAATTTTTCCTTTTTTTTGCTTGTGGAGTCAATTTTATTAAAAAAAAATAGAAAAGCAGCATAGTCTATAAAGACAGTGCAGTGAGTGTAGCATACAAAATAAATAAGAGGGTGAGATTGGAGAGGGCTGTGCGTCAGTATCTGACTCTTTAATTCAGTTTTGGCCGTTCCTAGGCCGTACGATCATGGTCGATGTAACCTTATAAGTAGCCGACAGACTCTGGTGGGAAAAGGACCGGTCTAGTTCCTTTTGGCAAGTCTTAAGTGGGTCCTACTCACCGCAGATCTCTCGCCACGTGTCCTTACGCATCTTGGGATATGGAGTTCCACATCTCCAACAATTTAAAAAAAAATACAAATATCAGAGCGGTGAAGATATCGAGGACAGCTCCATGATAAAAGACCCTTGGTCTTGCTCTTACTCGGTCATAGCACAGCAACGCCGTGGATCATGTCCACGTGTACAGCTAGAAGGTCGACAGAGAAAAACTCGCGTCGGGGCGCGTGTAAGATGATTGACGTGACTAAAGTACGATGAAAGGCTGAGAGAAACGCAGAGGCAGAGAAAGCACCCGCGTAAAAGTCGAGGGCTCTCTCTGCAAAACCCAACTCCTTTTTCGTCCCCCTTTTTTCATGCTGCATTTCTAACCACGCGTCGCCAACTGGGACGTGCCTCACACGCGGTATCAGAAGGGAAAAGGAATCAATTGCCGCTCCAATATACCTCTCTTTAAATATATTCTTCTTCTTCTTTTCTTTTTCTAATTGTGATTAAAAGAAAATCAGCGTATTAGGAACAACGGAATTGATATGGAAACAGGACTGAATGTTTTTTTTTTTTGGTAATTAAAATATGTGTGAATGTTTTTGTACGGCAGGGAAAGTATTTTACATATTTAAGCAAATTATATACTATTGTACCTTCACCAAAAATAAAATAAAATAATAAAATACTATTGTAACAATATAAAATCAATCGATGTTAACTAGTTTCCCACGAGAACAATTCATAAATAAATAATACTATAATAAAACAGCAGAGTGGTAACCGAGAAAGTCGTTTTATTTAGTATTTTAATTAAATATTTGTCTGTATGCATTTTAACAGATTAATTTAAAATTGACGTGCACATGCGCAAACAGAAGCCATAATAATTGATCCGTTATAGTTTCCCTCAGCTTAATCTACAAGGGCATGCATTGTGGCTAGGACATGGATTGACCTACCCTCTTTAGGCAGTGATGTTAGCACATATTCATTGTAGCAAGTATGAAACAAATATGCTTCAATCATGGACCAATTAAGCAGTCCTTTTACCCTTCTCGTATAAAAAGCAATTAGATTTTGTCCCTATTTGCTATTTGAAAAGCGTACGTACATACCCTCCATTTCTATACGTTGTGTTAGATTCTACACGTACAAAATCCCAACACAATTTCATATCCCATTTTTTAAATTCAATCTTCAAATATAATTCCTAATTAATCCGGATTAGCAAAATAACAGGTCAACATGTTCGTTATTTCTTTATCTTTTTTATTTAATAGGATATTTTATTTTTATATTAATTTTTCCGAGGTTTAATTTAGGGGACACTACTCAATTTGTAGCTCTTGGTAATTTTAAACTCTTCAACTTGATTTAGTCTATATGCAAGAAAGTGTACTTGGGCCAGCAAATATGAAAGATTCTTCTCTTTTGTAGGCCACATTGCCGTTCTTCTTTTGGGTAAGTTTCAACAAAGTAGAAGTACTTTAGTTTTATCATGCTTCTTTGAAGCCGAATACAACTTTAAGGTACTTTTTTTATGGTAATTCAACTTTAAGGCGCTTCCATTGCCATTGGTAGAGCAATAAACATTCTTTTAAGATTTTCATGTGCGTAGTTGTTTGTTTTCACTTTCTTTCTTTTTTTAATTCTTTTGTGGATTAATTAAGGTGAAATTTAAGGTAGTAAAGTTATTTATAATTTTCATCATTTGCGACAAAGGGTCCGACACCAAGGAATTAGTCAAAAAGACATTGTAACAAAAGATTGGATAGGGTAAAAATCATGATTAACCATGATTAACACAGACAAAATGATATCATTTGCATTGTCCACTTTACTCATGTGTTTAACCCAAAGATGCACGTGCGGTTATGCAATCATTTCATTCAGAGCTCGTGATACTTAAAAGGCTTCACTTTAAATATGTTTAATAGATTATTTGATAATAAAAAGTCTCTTCATAATTGATTTTTCAGCATTTTATTTTTTTTAAAGAAAAAAAGAAAGAGGGAGAGAATGGATTATCCACTTCATGCGAAAGGCACTCCTAATATACAAACAAAGCAAAAAAACAAACAAAAAAACGAAACAAAACCTCGTGATTGGTTTTAGCACTTTCTTATTATTTGGCGGAAAATTAACACATTGTTTTTAATCTGAGTCGAATTTCAATTTATAAATAATTGTCAAATTAAAACAATAATTTAATTTCTCAATGATTCTATTTAAAAAAATTAATTGTTTAGATATAAATGATGCATATATACACACAATTAGAGGCATCGAATAAGGCGTGCTAGCCAATTTATTTATATTGTTATGTTTGTGTTGATTTATTTATTTATTTTGTTGTGTCATGTTTGTGTCAGCACGTTTGCATTCGTGTCGACCTTTTTATATTTGATAAACATATTTATTTATTAAAATTAATACATTATATAAGTATATATAATAAATAACTTAAATATACTATGTATATGTGATATTTATTATGTTTATATATAAAATTCAAATGCTATAATTAAATGATAAATAAGTTATCAAAATTATTTAAAAATTTAAATCACTTATTTATTTATTTATCACTTAATCTTAACTTTGAATTTTATACACAAACATAACAACTATTAAGTATTCATAATAATAGTCTGACTGAATATTTTATCATCTATTTAGAAATTAATATTAACAAAAAAAGAAACAAAATTATAACTATTTAATTGTAAAACTTTAAAAGCAAAAAAAATATATAAAAGTATGAAAACAGAAGTTAAAAAGTTTAAATTCTAAATAAATATTAATTAAATAAAATATTATATTGATTAATTATTAAAATAAATAAAATATAAAATGTAAACTAATATAGTTTATATTTTTATCAATCATTTATGCTAATTGTGTTATGAGTTCGTATTGTACTTGATCCATTATGAACTCATGTTTTGTCTAGCCTATGGGCTTTTCAAGCATTGTCATTACGTGTTTCGTGCTTAATAAAGTACGATTTTTATCATGTCGTATTTAATTTTAACATATCATGCTTGTATTGTGTTTATGCTTCTGATCCATTTTACACATCTACACGCAACAATATTCAATATTGTTAATTGTTTTGGTACACGTTGGTGGCAAGAGTTCATGGTTAACATTGCAACCTATTTATCTTTTTATCTACCATATGATGGGAAATCAAATTGTTGATATTCCATTTCCAATGGTAATTAAAAATATACATTGATAAACTACTAAAATACATGATGATGTCATAGATTGCTGTATGGATAAATTATTTAGATTTATATTCATCTTTTTTTATATAATTTAATTGGTTTATGATTTGTAAATGGATTTTTACATTGCTTTGAGCGAATGCTGCATTATTATTATTTTTTTTGCCAATGTTCAATTCATTACAGTTGGAGAGCGGGGATTTAATTCATATTAAGGTCTGAAGAAAGAGGAAGTATAATAATATAATAAAGTTGAGACAGAGAGATACCCATAAAGATATTTGAAAATTTTCATATATTACAATCAATCATGAGAAGGATTTAAAGTAAATCCAACCGATTCAGTGGAGTCTTTGCTTTGACAGTTCAATGGTAATAGCTAAAAAAAAAATTATAAAACATGCGAGTCTGAATCCCCATCCCAAATATATATTTAAAAGAAAGGTCTCAAAATTTATTTATTTTATATTAGTTTTATTTTTAAAGCTTTATTCAACTAGAGCCAACTAGAAAATAGTAAAGGTGAACAGAAAATAGCAAAAGCTAGAAAGCCCCATATTTGTACATGCAGGGTATAGTAAAATAGAATTCATCAAAAATAAAAAGTAAAGTAAAATAGAAAATAGTAAAGCCCATGTTCATGCTTTCCCAACTGGGAAATTTACCAACATAGAATTTCACCTTCTAAAAGGGAAGCTGTGTTTTAGGAAGCAAGAGGCAGCAAACACGAAAAACACTGCAAAAACATAAAATAATAAGCACAATAAAATAATCATCAAAGAAAACAAAAGCGAAGAGACATGGAGCACTTCCAATTTTGATAATAAAGGTGACCCTTTTTAAGCATAGTACTTTTCTTAAATTCAAGCAACTTTAATAAATGAGGGTTGTTTTAGCTTCCTTTTATTTTACCCATTTATTAATATAATAAGTTTAGCCTCTAATATCTTATAATAAATGTAGTTGTCCTATTTAACAAAAGCGGATGGGCGCCCAAATAAATAGAAGAGAGACCAGTGTGTGATAATAACTAGAAGTGAAAGGATTTCACCAAAAAACAAAAAACTTGAAGTGAAAGGACAGAAAAACAAAAACAAAAACAAAAAAGTAAAATAAAATAGATAAGTTAGTGCGGTTGGTGGGGCTGACTTATAAAGAGTAAAGTGAAGGCAAAAAGGAAATTAAAATTATGATGGCATCCCACGCTCCTGCAAAAGTAAAATGAGAGAGCAGATTACCAACAAAAAAAAGAAAATGAGAGCCGTCTCATTTACATCAAATATTAATGTGACAAACCCTATCTTCTTGTGTTTTTTTAAAACAATCTTTTACAATAGATTATCATTATTTAAAAAAAAAAGTTATAATAGAATATCATTCAGGTAATATATAGACAAAATTTCATAATCATATTATAATAAACACGGTCTGAAATGTTTTAACTAATTGGTAATGGTTGTTATTCACTTTGTTATTTGTAAGCTGCCTTCCAATAAAAATTAAAGTAACAGTTTATTATTATTTGACGAACTAATTTAATAATGTAAAAAAATAAACAAACCTTATAAAACATAAAACGATAATGTATTTTATGTTGATTTGCTCATGACTAACATATAATTAAAAATTTATTAATTATGTATAATATAAAAAATTTATAAAATTAATTTTGTTTAAATATTATTAACAATCAACTCACTTTTACAATCACAATAATATTTAAACGTAACCGACATAAAAAAGCTCCAAATATTTTAAAGATAATAAAAAAAATTCAACAACCGACTAACAAATAATATTTTATTATAAATAATACATAATATAAATATAAATATTTTAATGCTACATCAAACAATTTAAAATTATGAAAATAATAAAATCAATTAAACAAATTTGATATATCTATTAACTATTATTATTGTAAAAGTAATTAAAATATGTAAAGGAAAAAAAAGGGCAGAGAAAATACACAATTTAAACGCGCTTCAATTCGCGTGCGAGTGTTCGAGGGATTGGAGTATAAAGAATAAGAAAGATCTAATAAAAAAACAAAAAACAGAAACTAGTGTTTGCCAATCGGGCACTGAGTTGTAACCCGTTTTGTCCGGGTTATATAGCTAGTCCTACAATTGTACAAAAACCTACGAAGATTTGGGGCTTTAGAGGTAAGAGGCTAGAGAGAAGGGTCTTAGCCTTAGCCCTGTGCTTGGGTTCTTTGCAATTGATGGCTCTGATCATCTCCTGCCTCCTTTTCATTACTGTGACACATTTGTCCACACCCTGTCCCCGAATTGACCACTTTACCCTTCCCTCTAGGTATTATTTAGATTTTTAACCCAACCTGTAATTTTCCTCATTTTTATTTTAGCCTTTTTTAGTTTGCTACTTCCATTCCTGCATTTTTCTGCCTCCCTAACCACATTTCCATTTTGAGTTTCCCATATTTATGGATCCCATCAATGTATTTATACACACTGTGATTTATGGCTCTGACTTCTTCTTTAATTACACTGTTTCTTTAATCTTTTCCCTTTTTTTCTGATATGATGATGCTCTCAATAATTGATGACTATTAGTGGCTAAAATATATATATTATTTTCAATATAGAATTTTATTGATCTACTGATAATAGAATTGGCATAGCAGTTTTATTTTGGTCTTCTTTTTATTAATAAGGAAACTTTATAATTTGAACATCCAATATCTTTTGCAGTCTTGGTCTCACATGCATAGATGATAGGTCTTCAAATTGAATAGTATTTTATACACGATAAAGTGCATTTAAAAAAAAAAAAAAAACCAAAAAGAAGAAGAAGAAGAAGAAAAAGAAGATGAAGTGCATGATTTTTTGATCTCCTATGGGTTTACTTAAATATAAAACAATATCATAATGATTCAATTAGATTGTATATTTATCTGAAATTTAAAAAACAAAATTTAATAATGATTCAATATCATAATGATTTTTTGAAGATGAAGTGCTAGAATGTATTCAATAAATGTTGTCACAATCAAAATTATTGTATATTATAATGTTTGAATGACCATAGAGGCAAAACAAATGGAGCATTGGGAGATTAAATACATAAACTAGCTTAGCTAGGTTTATGTGCAGAAGGTGGGCTGTGATATAGGAACGACAAACATAAGAATGTCTTTGACCCGAACCCCCTAATTATGTCGGACATCGAACATCTTTTTTTTTCTTCGTAAGCTTTTTCATTTTTGTTCAAAGAATATATACATTTTACTTTGACTTTTTTCCAGCATATATGCAATTGAAAAATAATGGGGTTCAATGCTAACTAGCAGGATATCTTCAATAATTTTGTCAATTGTTAAAAAATTATGCTATATCTTATAAATAAATAGAATAATATAATTTTTTTTTTAATAGTTATGTGAAAAAACTCTATCAAGCTGATGTGGCATAAAAAAAATAAAAATTGTCAATATAACTTTCTACTTGTAGAGGGTTTATTAGACATTATAAGTCATCAATTAGTTTTTCTCTTTTCATTTTTTCTTTTTTCCATAATGCAAACTTTCTCTCTCTCTCTCTCTCGTTTAAAAAAAAACATAAAATAAAAATAATAAAATAAACTATAAATTCATTATATACATAATATATTTGAGAGTAATTTTAAAAATTCACTGTCTATAAAATAGACAGTTACCACATAAACATCAACTCTTTCTATTTTACCTGTCACATAAACTCCAATGGACAGTAATATTGAAAATGCTCTAAAAATCAAATACCCAAATAAATTAACAGAAAAAAAGAAAAAAGAAAATTTTAATTTCATCAATCAATCAATGTTTTATGGCAATATAAGTATTGTTTCTAAATATTATAATTTTTGAAACTACTTCAAATTTTCACAATAAATTTTAACTAAAACTGATAAATATAATTTTTTTCAGAATGCATAAAAAAAATAATATAAAATAAAAGAATGCATAAACTTAAACTATGTGAAATAAAATTTCAGCAATGTGAAGTTTTATAGGGCAACTAGCTGCGAATATAGTTCATTCATTTAACATTTCAATTTGGAACCACCCATACTTATGTGAGATTTGGACAATGTACACATGAGGGTGTAGTCCATATGGTAGAAACCAGTTCAACCATCATACCTGCTTACAGGAGTTGCGGGTTCGAGTATTGGTAATTCCATATGACTCATATGTTCCTCTTTTCTCCTATCGCACGAGGGAATGAGAGGTTTCAGCGATACGAGTGGTCAATAACGGACTCCCATAAAATTAAAAAACTGTCTGATATTGATTATCTCGTTAGATCTCTCTTAGACCATAATTCCAAATAGGTCCTTTTCTATTATATAAAGAAAAAAAAAAAAAGCTTGGACAATGTGAATAAAATTTTAATTTATTTAATGCAATTGAGTGAATGGCTCGACTACCATCTTCAAAGCTCAATATATATATCCGTACCTTTCATAAAAAATATATATCCGTACCACGGTAAAATTATATATATATTTTTATTTCTTTATACCCAAAAGTATATAAAAATATTTAAATCTTTATTTTTACTTGAATTTTATATTTTCTGTAGGAAAAATGTTCGAAAAATGATATTTAAAAACTTAATTCAATAAATTCTGTGAGTAGACATAAACTGTGGTTTATACTATCAAAAAAAAAAAGTGGACAAACCCTTTTTTCTACGAACTCATGAAAATCAAATTTGACTTTTCACCCTTTATCTATTTCCCAATTGGTTAGGCATAATAATAAACATAACTGTTCTGTATTTTGTTTTCCTATAACTAATTATTAGCAATAATAAAACTTGGGCAAACAAAGTAAAGGGTGTTAATGATAGAAAAGAGAATAATGCCCGCAAACATTATGTGACTTGCAATTTAGACAAATGGTTTGTAAATTTGTCAATTAACTCAGTGCTAGAGCCCACCATATATGGGTGTCTATAGAGGCTGAAGTTGATAGGAAGTTGCATTTGAGTTGAAAAAAATAAAAAGTTGTCCCATGGTATGAAAAATCCTAAAATTATGCTTCTTTTAAAGTTAGTCACTTTTCATTATCTCCTCAATTTGGGTTTGGGTAAATATGAACATGGAAATTTGAGAAAGGTAATGCACATAGACTTGACTTTGGCAATATCAACGATTTATAATAATATTGGATATTTAACAACTTTTACATTTGAAAATAATATTTACACTATGCTTGATCTAAATGAGGAGAGATAGTTGGAGAAAAGATATCATCATAAAAAAACATTTTTTATTGCAAATTTGATCCGTAAATAACTATTTTTATTTTTTATTCACTTGCTTTGCAAAAAAATATTTTAATCATAGGATAAAAGATTTGGATCAATCATTTATCAGTGAATAGTCAAAATAATAGAGGGTTGACCATATTGATAATGTATATGATGGATATAAATACGGTGTCTCAAAATACACGGTCTCAAAATATATTTATATATTCAAAAAAAAGAAGATTAAAACAAAAAAATAAAAAAATGAAATTCCAAAAATATGGAAACTATGGAGAATGGAATCCTTACCAGAAAGAAGCGACGAACCGAAAAAAGCTTCCCGTCATGATTGTTTCTCAGGAAAAAAAGAAAAGAGAGAAAAAAGCAAAAAAAAAAAAAGTAGATACAAATAAAAATTTATAAATATTCCGCCCAAAAACAATGAAGGTTAAAAAAGATATTTTGAAGGGAGAATTTTTATTTTTTTGTAATATTAAAAGGGAGATTAGGAGTCAAGCAATAGGGATAGGAGTGAGATTTGGTGGAGTAGAAGGGGACAGAATAGACCCCCCGGAAATACAGGGGCCGTACAGAAATAACTCGTTCCTCTCTCTTTATCTAGAAAGTATTATATTTACTGTGTATTATCTATCTCATTTTCTATTATATGCTATATAAATTGATTAATTTATAATTATATGCAATTTCTCAAAGCATAATTAGAATTTCAATCTTCTTCCTAGATTTAACACTTTCTTCTTTCAATTTATAATAAAAACATGATTAAAATAAGTAAATTGTATATAAATATTATTGCATTTATGAAATAAACAGTTTTTTATACTACATTTTCTCTCCATAATAATATAAAATTGAAATTTAACTAACAAACCACTCTCTCTCTCTATTTCTTATTATATACTTTCTCACTCATCTTTCTCTCTCTTTCTTTCTGCCACACATCACACCTAGCAGTTGCAGTATTGCAGTAGCAGCAGCAGTAGCAGATGCAGCACTGCTCCGCTGCAGCTCAGAAGCCAAAAAAGAAAAAAAATTGAATTGTATTTTGGAATTAAAAATACCCACATGAAAAGCTTGATTTGATACCTCCCAAAAGCCCTTTCAGAGAGAGAAAAAAGAAAAAGAGAGAAAATTTAGCAGAGAGAAGAAAGAAGGAAGCTTTTTTTTTTTTCTTTTCTTTTCTTTTTCTGAGAGAGTGTTTGGCGGAGCTTCTTTTAGCAAATGCCAAAGGTGCACTTAACCTCATCGCCAGGCCCTCCAACTCTCAAAATGCAGGCATGCCCTTTTCTCTTTCTACTTTCTCTCTCTTACTTGGTGTGTGTTTTGTTTGCTAACTGTTGTTGCCACAATTCTTTTTTATTTTTCACTCTCAGTCCTCCGAAATAAGCGCTTCTTCTTCTTCTTTCTTTCTTTCTATTTATATTTAAGCAGAAGAAGCTGAGCGTCTTTGGATTGGGTACTCGAACTACCATTGTCCTTATCTAGGGCTTGGATTCCATGGCGGGTCTCATCGATCTCAATACCACCGAGGATGACGAAACGCCCTCCACTGGTTCTTCGGCCTCGTCCTCCTCTGTCTCTGTTTTAAGTGCTTCTGGTTCGGCTTCGCCTCCTGCTGCTGCTTCCCCTTCGGTGTGCTTGGAGCTGTGGCATGCTTGTGCTGGTCCTCTGATTTCGTTGCCGAAGAAAGGCAGTTTAGTGGTGTATTTACCGCAGGGCCACTGGGAACAAGTTTCTGATTTTCCGGCTGCAGCTTATAATCTCCCACCTCACCTCTTTTGTCGCGTTGTTGATGTCAAACTCCATGTAAGCGCATTTAACGACCTTTTTCCTTGGGGGTTTCGCTTCTTGTTCAATTATATGATTTTGTTTCTGTTTTAGACATCTGGTTTGTGTTTGGTCTTCCGAGAAAGTTTGATTTTTTCTTCCTCCATTACTCTTCCATCTTATTCTCTTGAATTTTGACGCTTTTTTTTTTTCCCCTTGTGGAATAGGCTGAGGAGGGTACGGACGAGGTTTACGCGCAGGTCTCGCTGGTTCCGGAAACCGAGGTGAGTTTTTTGTTCTGGTTCAGTGTCGTTTAGTTGCTTTGGATAAAAATGCAGCAAAATTAAACATTTTGGAGAGTTTACAAATTTTTTAACTACTTCACTCCATTATCCCCAAAGAGCTAGCTGAATTTGGTTTTGCATTGTTAGCAAATTGAACAAAAACTGCGGGAAAGAGACTTCGATGACGATGGTGAGGAGGAGGATATGGAAGCAGCCGCTAAGTCGACTACACCTCACATGTTTTGCAAGACCCTTACAGCTTCTGATACCAGCACTCATGGAGGTTTCTCTGTCCCTCGTCGTGCTGCTGAGGACTGCTTCCCTCCGCTGGTAATAATGGTGCATTTAATTAACAAGTTGTGCACTTTATCATTTTAAGACTTAATTAGTACTAAAAGTATTGTGGTATATATGAGCAAAATTCATATTTATAGAGTAGAATGTTACTGTAGGATTATAATCAACAAAGGCCTTCCCAAGAGCTGGTAGCAAAGGATTTGCATGGCCTAGAATGGAGGTTCCGACATATCTACAGGGGTATGTCCCAAGTATAATAGCATACCTACTTCAATGCTTGATATTTTTAGTATTATTGTATCTCATCAATAAATTGAGTGAATGGTTCCATATTAGTAAAAATATATATATATGCGAGTGAATGAAATTTTTTAATGGACTCCCGTTTTAATAAATAGAGTTTATTTTTGCTTTCTGGTTTGAACAGGGCAGCCACGAAGGCATTTGCTTACCACCGGCTGGAGTGCATTTGTGAACAAGAAGAAGCTAGTTTCTGGGGATGCCGTACTCTTTCTTAGGTATTAAATCCTTTTTCCAAACAACCTTTTACGTGTATTTTTCATGATTCTCATGTAATGAGTACTAGGGGTGACGATGGAGAACTGAGGCTAGGAATTCGGAGGGCAGCCCAAGTGAAAGGTTCTACATTTCCTACACCATATAGCCAGCAGTTAAATTATAGTTCTCTCACAGATGTTGTTAATGCTATTACTTCAAGAAGTTCTTTCAGTATTTACTACAATCCAAGGTATTACCCTGCTCCATTCATTTAGTATATCATATCATTGTATTAATATTAATTTGTGGAGCTGTTAGCCTTGTACATTGGGATGTAAAATGACAAGGTAGTTCATTGATATGGTTTCTTTTGTCCTTTTCTTGAATACATTTTTTCCGACAATGTGTGGAAATGGATAAGCAATCTTATTAATACTTAATGGTTGAATCGGGTGCATACCCCAACCATATTCTGAGAAAGCCGGTTAACCAAGCCTGCTTAATATGGTTTTTCGGCTTTGGTCTTGGTAGAGTAGCTGCCGCTTTAGTCTATTTGTCTCTTTTTTTTTTTTGGTCGTTGTCAGGATGTAATTGTTGTTGCTTAAACATACGTTAGATTGTTCTCCACTGAGAATAAACTCAGAGAAAGAAAGTTGAAGTGATTTCATAAGAAGTTGAAAATCAATGATGTTGGATAACTGGTTACAATAGGTTCACTTTGAAACTTAAGTTAGATTGTTCTCCACTGAGAATAAACTCATAGAAAGAAAGTTGAAGTGATTTCATAAAAAGTTGAAAATCAATGATGTTGGATAACTGGTTACAATAGGTTCACTTTGAAACTTAACAACTTCATGTCTTCACTATAGACATCAGCTCTAAACAACCAGAGCATTTTATTTTTCACTTTGTTCAACTTGTGTCTCCAACATTTACCATCTTTCACGTATTGCCACCTTGCCCCTATTCATGCAGCATATTCTCTTATCCGTCACTCTGAATGATGCTATTACCTGCTTGAGACTTTAATCTATTCTTCTAACATCAATTCATTTTAATACAATAATTCCTACCTATCCTCATCTTACAACTGTTACCTTGATGATTACTCCTGCCTATTTCTACACTAAACTCTCAAGTCCTAAAGGCTATATTACAAACTCATGGGTTTCTCGGGTAACTGCTAAAAATATTATCATTGTCATAATGACTCCTGCAGAATAGGAAAAAAAAAATAAAAAATAAAAGACTGTTCCGTTAAGAATTAATTAACTTCAATCAACATTACCATTAATCCTGTTAAAATTGGGTTCTTTGGCAATCAGTATTCTCTAGAAAGCTTTCTGCTTGTTCCAGTTATGTTTACATTATTTAACTTCTTCATGTTAGTATTTTGTTATAAGTATACTGCAATTCTAGGGATGCATTTAATCCATTTCAATTTGCAATAATTATCATCCATGTTGATTTGTAGGGCAAGCTCCTCTGATTTCATTGTACCTTTCCGGAAATTTTTGAAAAGCCTTGATCATTCCTTTTCTGTTGGAATGAGGTTCAAAATGCGTTTTGAAACAGAAGATGCAGCAGAACGAAGGTTTGGCTTGCTTAAAATGTAGGTACTTAAAATATAAATATGATATAATTTACATCTTGATTAATTTCGTTTTCTTGCAGATACACAGGACTTGTCACTGGAATCAGCGATATGGATCCTGTAAGATGGCCTGGTTCAAAGTGGAGATGTTTAGTTGTATGTACTTGCCTCTGAGCTAGTTTTTCAAATTAAACTTTTTGGTTAACACTTAAGAGGATATTTTTGGCCAGGCCTTTTAGCAACTATGATGTTACATGCTTTAGCTAATCATATGTCCTGCGTCTGACTTTCATTTTCTGGGAATTGATAAATCATAAATGTCCATGCCAACTCCCCACGTATAATCTATAAATTTGTATTACTAGTACTAATATTATAACTATTTATCTATATACCTGTTTACGAAAAAACAATGATGTTCATGTATCAAATTCTGATGTAAGTTTTAGCCTGTGGGTGCATCTCTGCAGTGATGACAATTGTGATCATATTAGTATGTGATACTGAAATCCATGAATTCTGGGTCTATTATTCTATTTTCTCTTCAAAGTTTCCTCAACTGATAATTTTCTTATCTAGATATATCTCACATGAATCCCCTTTCATTAGGGAAAAAAGGAAAGGCTATCAGTGGGGAATTTAATAATACAAGACGTGTATCACTCTCTAACTAGCCATTTTCTGTATTAGGAACAACGCTCCTTTCCCTATATCATGCTGGGGAGAGCTTTCCATAGTCAATTATAAACTGTTTGTTGTTGCCTACAATTCATTTTTTTGACTAGATCATGGTTTAAATTTTTTTTCTAGTGCTGTAGAAAGTTAGAATTTTCTTTTGTCTGGCGTCATAACTTTTAATTGTAAAATTCGAAGTTTGGTCGAGTTCTACAGTAAACCTCCATGTGCTACTCCACAACCAATTTCTTTTTTCTTCTTGTAGCGCTGCAATCCTCATATTTCACAGATAATTTTTTACTAGTAAATGTATTTAACATTTTTCTTGCAATTTATGCAGGTAAGATGGGATGATGTCGACACAAATAGGCATGGCAGGGTTTCTCCTTGGGAAATTGAGCCCTCTGGTTCTGTTCCTAGTTCCGCTAGCTTTATGGTACCTGGTTTGAAGAGATCCAGGATGGGATTGTCTTCAGCAAAGCCAGAATTTCCAGTTCCTAGTATGTGCTGCATTAAAAAATGGATTTTACTGTAATCACTATTCTTTTTTGCAGCATTTTGACTTGTATATTCATTCTTCTAATAGATGGAATTGGAGCATCAGACTTTGGGGAATCATTGAGGTTCCAGAAGGTCTTGCAAGGTCAAGAAATTTTGGGTTTTGATACTCCTTTTGATGGCATTGGTATGCAAAATCTGCATCCATCTGAAACAAGGAGGGGCTATCCCGGTCCTAGTAGTTCTGGGATTGCTGCAATAGGGAATATTGTCAGAAACCCACATGTGAATTCTGACAACATTAGCTCTAAAGGCATAGGCTTTGGTGAATCATTCCGATTTCATAAGGTCTTGCAAGGTCAAGAAATATATCCTAGCTCACCGTGTGGAAGAGCCCCAGCTGCTAATGAGGCTAATCAATATGGTGGTTTAGGTATCTATGATGGTGTTCAGGTGCCAGACTCTAGAAATGGATGGTCTACCCTGATGCAGAGCAATAATGCACATGTCCGCTCATCAGCCCAATCTGTTCAAGTGTCTTCGCCTTCTTCTGTGTTAATGTTTCAGCATGCAATGAATCCAGTTTCAAACTTCAATTCAATATATAATAGTCATAATCAGGAGGATCAAAGAAGTATTAAACGAAGTTCGTACATGCCCGAATCAAATGATGGAAAGTATAGATCTTCATTTTGTAACAGTATTTTCAGTGGTGAAGATCATGGTGGAAGAAAGTCTATGTGTTCATTATCTGATCATATTCAACAAGAAGTGTCAAATCCTCAAATTGTTCAATCAACACATAGGAGCAGTCAAGATGTGGTTGCCTCGTGTAAAAGTAGCTGTAGGCTTTTTGGTTTCTCATTGACTGAAGAAAAACATGTTCCAGATAAAGAATGCAACTCTACAGTAGTAACATCTCCCTTGAATGCTGGAGCTTCTTTATTTCCCAATGTTGCAGGACAGTTTCATTCAAAGCCTCCGTTAATGGCCAAGGCGGTTGGAAGCAATTGTACCAAAGTAAGCAAATCTCTTTTGCTTTAGAGATGTGATATTGCATTGTTGTATGTGCATTATCTGTATAATATAAACCGCATGCTATCTATTAGTGGATTATTTATGGTAGACATGAACTTATTCTCTATGTGCTTGACTTTTACGACCATCTAATTTGCAAGTTTGGAGTTTTTGTTTTATAGGAATTGGCTTTTGACTGGTGCGGAGATAGGATGGAGTATTGTTTGCAAGGATAGTGAGGATGATCAATGCATTTTGGGGAGGATCTATGGCAGTAAGTGTGAATCTATATATACTTTAAATGATAATGATATTTCGTTCTGTGCATTTTGAGCATAAAACCTGAAAGTTAGGTTCTTCAGCACCATGAAGTTAACCATAATCTGGTTACAGGGTCCATATAGATGATGCACACCACTTGAACATTAATTATGGTTCACTAGAGATGTTTTCTGTTACTCCATCTGTCACCCACATGTAGTTGACTTAGTAATGCTTATGACAATTATTTTGCAGGGAATTCAAATATTCTGTCAATTATTATGATATAATGATAATGTAGTCATGGCACTTGAGATGGTGGAAGACAATGCCTTGGGATGCCTGTAGTTGCTCAGATTATGTGTGCTGTCATTTGTATACTTTAGCTTTGAGGTAAGAGAAGTTGTAATTATTCGTCACTTAACTTTGCAGTGTTTTAACATAGCAATGACAAACAAGAACAGTTGGTCCTTGTTGAAGGACGGTGACCTATTTTCCAGCTTAATGCAATTTGTTCCATAATGCAATTGTTAATAGCAATTGGCAGATATTGGTCAAGTTGTTTCTATCTTTGTTTAAATGAAAATTGTTTGCTCGAAGCTGACATGCTTAAGTATTTATTATGTTCCATTGTTAGTTATTTTTAGTTTTTTATTCATTTCTTTGTTTCAATCCAAAGCCTGTTTTCCAGCACAGAGAAGGCTTATATAATGATGAAAGTTGGGAAATTGAATTATTGTTAGGTTCAGCAGTAGTCTTTGGTTCACCCACCTTTGTTAACACCATTATACTTCAATATTTTTTCAACGTTTTGTGGCCAAATGCTGGTTCTTGTGGATTATTCTGAAGAGAATATTGTGCAATTTTCTCTTTATTGGATGCATTATTATCTTTAAGCTGCATCTTATGGGACCTCGTCCACTTAGAAGAACTAATTTTCTTAACATATATATATATATTTATTTATTTCTATGCCGACATAATTAAACGGCATCAATCCACTAATCAACCCAGAAGTCTATTAAAAGATTTTGTTAATTTAATATGCATAATGAAGACCTCATGGGTCATGTTTGAGAATGAAAGAAGAGTGAGAGATCGATCATGTTTATGATGAAAGAAGAATGAAAGATCCCTCGGGTATTTCCATGTCTAACGAGGTCCACCACTATTCAAATAGTCATAAATTCTCTGATGTTTCAGTTACTTAAAATGTGGGTTTGAAATATCCGAATTCTGTATTGTGCTTGAAATTTATAATTCATTGTTTATGCTTCATGGACCTTGAAAACTGACTAATTAATCCTGTGATTTTCTGATCAAATTAATGTCATTAATTAAACCCAAAAAATTGTATGGTGCCCATTTGGTCCGACAAATTACTCCAGGATCTATTATTATAGAAGATGATATGCTCGATTTCTTTTACGCCCAATATCTGAATATAATATTAATTATTATTTACGATTTCTTTTTTAATAAAACGACACTGTTTCAGCACTGTACATTTTTGCATGCAAATTACACTACAGTCTACATGCATATATATATATATATTTAATTACATGTAATAAATAATCTAGGGGCAGAAAATTGTGCATCAAATTGTGGACTAAATCTATCAAATCTGTTTATTTTAAACTTTGAAAATTAGTATATGATGTCAACGGGTTCGGCTTAACCCTTTTAAAGGTCTTATGCAAAGAAAGGAATGAGGCATATATATGTTTAAAAAAAAAATTAAGATGAGAGAAAAGATAGGAGAAAAGAAAAAAGATATGTGATGAAAAAAATGGAGAGAATTAAAAATAAAATTAGAAATTAATATAGCTTAAAAAATTTAAAAAATATATTCTGCAAAAATAGTGTAATCATATATTTAATGTAATAAAATATTTATCTTTTTCTAAAAGCTGTTAAAGTTAATATTAGATTTTTAGTTTTTCAAAATATTAAATAAATATTTTATTTCCATTTTAATATTTTAAAAATATTGGACTATTATACATAAATATATATAAGTCTTCTAGGCGAAATTGCCCACTGTTTGGTGGACAAAATTGTCCATTAATTTTGGGTCAAACAATTCCATCGAATTGAATATAATTATATGTGTGATAGCATCTACTGTACTAGGAGTATCAATAAACCTGATTATTGAAATTGCCCAGATACCCTTTTTTAGATTTATCCATCAATTGCGACTATTAATTTTGCAAATATGACAATTATAATGAGTTATCGTNCTATAATAGATGATATTTTTCATTGTACCAAAACTGTATATATATATATATTATGTATCGAAAAAATGTTTTTGAGAGCCCTAGTAATATAGGGTGCTTAGGCTACCGCGTGACCTTTGAACCGGCACTGGATGTCAATTCAATCGTTGAAAGGAGTTTGCACAGATTCTATGGCTTCTGAACAGCCTCGGGAGTCAATAAGATTGCGGCATTGCACTGTAGTCTAGATAGTCAAACCTCCGTGTGATCAGGTTTCAAAAATTCAACACCAAAAACGTGTTCAATTGAATTTTTGAACAACATTTCTTGTACGATATTTCACCGAAAGACATATTATTTTATAATGCTGTACCAAAAATAAAAATATTTTTTATCTTTATTTTTGCAAATATACCAAATGCCAAATGTAAAACCAGGAAAAGAAAGAGCTTATACATATACAGATTCAAAGCAATTCCCAATCCCATGCATGCATAAATCACATGATATTTCACTTTTTTCAGTTGGAACTTATTTTTCTCTTCTTCTTTTTTTATGAAAACTTAATTTTCTCTACCTCTATTTCCATCCACAAAAATATAGATATACATAAAGTCGACATTTTAGATTTTTTTTACCACGTGGCCAATAGAATGTTGGCACGTTGCAGAGATAATTTGAAGCAAAGACAATTGAATAAAAGTGAGAGTTTAGGAAATTACCTAGTCTCATACACAATCGATTAGTTAGATGTGATATATTGGTGGGCTGTGGTTGGTTTTTGGATTTAATTACTGGACCAATTTGGAAAAAAGAAAAAAGGCGCTTCTGATATTCTGTTCAGTTTTGTTTTTAGTGTCAATGTTTAATTAAATTATTTATTAATTTTTATGCGTCATGCCATGGGTACCGTACAGTGACAACGACGAGTCAGACATGGCGAACCCAAAGAAGAAAATGCCATCGATTTAAATTTAATTACATGGAGTTTGAAACCTAGGTCAAAAAGTTACCTCTTTTTATAATATACAAATCTAAATATAAATATAAGTACTCCCTCGAGAATATGTTCCTAATCTCAGCAGCTGCTTCCAAAAGAGCCGTGGTCTGAAAAAAACAGAGAGAGATTTTTTGATTGAGATGGCTGAAACTGAAAGAACACTGGAAACAACTCCAACATGGGCTGTGGCAATTGTTTGCTTTGTTTTGATATATGTCTCTATTTTTATAGAGCATCTTCTTCATCTTCTGGCCAAGGTAGAATTAATATATTTATCAACATCAATCTCTAAATGTAAACCATGGTTTCATTTTGTGATTGCATATACTTTAACATATGATTACATATCAAATTAGCTTCTTATTGCTTTTTTTGTTTTGTTATTTGGTAAATCTCTGTGCAGAATTTCAGTAAGAAAAGAAGGAAGTCTCTAAATCAAGCTCTTGACCGGGTCAAATCAGGTTAGAATCCAAATTAAACATATAGACCTAGAAGCTTTGATTTTCAGCATTTTAGAAATGGGAGCTAATCTCTGTGTGTCTGTGTGTGTGTGGGAATAGAATTGATGCTGTTGGGATTCATATCATTGTTCCTAACAGTGGGTGAGAAGCCAGTAGCAAATATATGCATCTCACACAGCGTTGCAGAGTCTTTTCTTCCTTGCGACAGCCTGATCTCTAATGAAGATGAAGAGGAAACCAAGTGTACCCAACAGGTATGAAATAGTTCTAAATACAAAAAGCTTAATTGATTTTTAGCTATTTGGATTAGATTCATAATTTTTAACATTGTCTGTTACTGAAAGTGTTTGAAGGCTGAAATAAAATTTTGGTGAACAGGGCAAGGTTTCTTTGTTGTCCAGAAAGGGTGTGCAAGAGCTACAGTACTTAATCTTTGTGCTGGCAGTTTTCCATGTCTTCTCTAGTATCCTCACCTTCGCTCTTGGAATGGCCAAGGTAATCAAAGTTTCTTTGCTTCTTAATTTTCCTATCTCTTTGGAATCTTAAACTCATATCACTATCTTGGAAATTCTATTCTTCTTATTTTCTTTGTTCTGTACCGGAGGCTCTGGTTGTCTGATTCTGACTTTTGTGAACATATAATTAACCATTTGAATTTGGAACCAGTCTCTGAGAAAAAAATAAAATAAAATAATGTTAATTAAGGAGTTCCACCATTGTGAACTCTAACAAACCCACCTGCTCTAGATGGTTACTTAAAAATGAGCAAGTTGGACTTGGCTATGAAAGCACTGGCTTTAATTGTTGTGACTTTTCCTTTTTTTAATTTTTTTAGTGTTTTTTTTTGCTTCCAGATGAGGAGTTGGGAGTCTTGGGAGGCAGAGACCAGAACATTAGAATATCAATATTCTAATGGTAAGCCAATCTTTTTTGGGACCCTATAATTAATATTTATTTTTTATTTTATTTTTATGAATGAAAAAAAAAATGCCAAAAATATCATGCATGTAAAGTTAATTGGCCATGTAGATATTTGTTTTGACTTGAGTTATAGATCTTCAAAATTTTCCATGTTGTCAACATGGATGGGGACCACAAACTAATTATTGTCAATAGGCATGCTTTGCCCCAAAGTTTGAATAGTAAACATTTTTTTGTAAGCTTCTAATTTACATGCTGACTAGTGGAAGAAAGAAATAAAAAATTAAACAATATGTTAAAATATGACTTCAATAAATATAATATAATATGCACATATGGTTACAAAAATAAAAATTCCTTTCATACATATCCATGCATTATGCATAAGTTATATCCTAGGTGATATATTTTACTCTATACTTAATGATACCTAGGAATATTTTAAAGGGTCCTGATGGGGTTTGTGTTGCCTCTGTTTATTCTTTTTTGTTTGAACTCTTGTCTGACTTGCAATCGACTGATTAAGATACTTGAGTGGCAATCACAAAATAATACATTATTTATTTTTATTTACGTCTGATATATCTATGTTTGTCTCTTTTTTCTTCTTCATCTTATTTATTATATTTTTTTTTTCAATGACTATTTTTCTTATCTTGGTTTAGTTTTCTCACTAATTAATTTACTGCATTAATTAAATAAAAACACAGATCCTCAAAGGTTTCAGCTCACCCATCAAACCTCATTTGGAAAGAGGCATTTGAAATGTTGGAGTGACCAGCGATTTCTTCGTTGGCCGGTATATATATATTCAATCAATAACAATCCAATTATTTTATAATCTAATTAGTTAATTAAAAGTTTAATATTTTGTTTGGATATATCTGTTTTCAGGTTTCCTTTCTTAGGCAGTTCTACAAATCAGTTTCCAAAGTGGATTATTTAACTCTTAGACATGGTTTTGTAACGGTACCATCCATTGCCCCAAATTTTAATTTAACCTAACTAGCTAAACTCCAATTTTTTTATTTTAATTCATAATATTCACTTTTTCTTTTTTGGGTTGTACCGTACAACTATTCTAGGCCCATTTTGCAGAGGGAAGCAATTTTGATTTCCAAAAATATATTAAGAGGGCGTTGGAGAAAGATTTTGGCGTGGTTGTGGGGATCAGGTAATTATGAATCACAATCTTAAATAACATCAATTAAGAACTATATTTAAATAAATATAATCTCAGAAACAGTTAATTAATGGTAATTAATTATCCTACTTTTGCATGCAGCTGGTGGATCTGGATCTGCACTGTATTTTTTTTATTCTTCAATGCACACGGTAACCCTCAGTCCCATTTAATATTTGATAAGCTTGAATTTTTCTATAAGATTTTGTGTGCCTTGTTTGTCTAACTCAGTTAATTTATATTTGCCAATAATCATGCAGGATTTTATAATTATCTATGGCTTCCTTTCATTCCACTAGTGGTAAGAAAAATCAAATCTAAGCAATGAATTTAAATTTTTTGTTATTTATCATCTCTAATAATAATCATCAGTGAAATCATTGCTGACATGATAATTGTTAATTAGTTGTATTTCATTATGTATTGATTTTTTATTCTAAAACTCTAATTTGAAAAAGTAAATTATGTTGAGCAATCACTTAAATGGTCAAATGACATACATGTTTTACCTATAATGGTCATTAATGATGACAAATAACGTATTTTTTTAGTTTTTCAATGTAAATAAGTAGCTAATATATATCTAGTGTGTTTGATTAATATATAGTAATATTTTTGATTAATTTGCAGATGCTGTTGCTGGTGGGAACAAAGCTGCAAGGTATTATAACTCGGATGTGTGTAGACAGCCATGATAAATCTCATGTGGTTAGAGGAACATTGCTTGTGAAACCCAGTGACCATTTCTTCTGGTTTGGCTCCCCCAAATTGCTTCTCTATCTTATCAACTACATACTGTTTCAGGTGATCTCAAACCCCCAATCTGCTAGGGATTTACTCTTAAATTGCTTAGAATGATCATTGAAATTGTTAATCAGTCTAATTCAATTTGTTGGGCTGGGCTTGCAGAATTCTTTTCAACTGGCATTCTTCACGTGGACCTGGGTAAGCATTCTTTAAATACTTGGTCAATTAAATTATTAACTGTTAAAAGAAAGGAACAATAAATTGGACTAACTTATTTATATTGTGAAAAAAAAAAAAATAGTACAAATTTGGATTCAGGTCATGCTTCCACCGTAAAACTGAAGATATCGTCATAAGGCTGGCTATGGGTATTGTAGTACAGATACTATGCGGCTATGTAACACTGCCTCTCTATGCTTTGGTCACACAGGTATACATGCCAATATATACCATAACATAAAAAAAATCAAAGTTTTAAATTCAACAATGTTCAATTTAATTGTCAAGTTGGTGTAAATTTGTGTCGCATTGAGTAACATGTCGATGCCATATGTATGTGGAACAGATGGGAACGTCAATGAGGAAAGCAGTATTCACAGAGGGAGTGATGGAAGGACTGAAAAGATGGAAAGCCAAAGCCAGGAAAAATGTGGCACTGAGGAACCCCAACTGGCCGGCACGGCCTTCGCTAGACGCTTCCCTCGAAACTTCACTGGACACGTCACCTTCCTTCAATACTTTGGATGCCTCTTTCTCTGCTGAATATTATACGTCAGTTGAAGTCAGGGATATTGGTGATATTGAACGAGAAGAGGCACATATAGACCAACATCCAAAGGTCGGCTCGTTTCATGGTTTTGAATTGACCGACAAATACTAATATAATGATTATATAAAAGCAATTCATTCATTGGCATTTAATGTTCATTGACAGAGCTCGAGCAGTTTAATTTTGAGCTCCTTTAATTTGGCCAATATCAATCATTGATGAGATTGTACAGTTGGCTTTTATAATTGTTCATTGTTTTTGGAGTCTGCTGGAAATTGTGTACTCGTGTTTCATTGCCTTGTTTGTTGATTCTTTTTTATTTATATAACATCTCTGATTCTCTAAATACCTTGTTTCTCTGTCTCATTGACTGACTGCCATATATGTTGACAATTTTTAATGTCTGACTTTGAGATTCAATTCCTCAATGATTTACGAATTCATTCTGAATGTGTACATTTCCATGTATATATCCCCATTTAATATTCCAACAGGATTAAAATCTTTGTACGAGCAAATTTATGAAATGGTTAAACAAGGGAGGCTACAGGCCTGTAAAGCTCCAGTTTAAAAATTGGATTTTTTCTACAAGCCCATTCCCGCAGATTAACCAACCCATAGGCCTAATTCTTCTTTCTCCATACAAAAAAAATAGAATAAAAAATGGAAGAAAAAAAGAGAGATATAGACTCTCCCTAATCTATACATTAAAACCTTTCCCCCCCACCGCTTATTCCTAGAGTTGAGTTTGATTATCGATGTAAGGTGGTCTTCGGGAGTTGAGGTAGAATTGGAATAACACAGATATAATATATCAAACAAGTAATCTAAACTCTTTCATATTAAATATCAATATATATCTACCAGTTGTGGTATTGTAGTGGTTTGTGATTCAAATTAAAATAGTTTTAATACGGGTTTTTATTGATTTTAAAATAAGCTGTTTTAAGATGCATGATTGTCAAACTTAGAGAATACCATTTTAGAATTTAAAAATAGTGTTTTAGCTGTTAAAAAAAGAAGAAGGTTATATATATTTATTTAAGAGAAAGATTTATCCAAAAAACGAAGAGAGAAATACAAATATTTTTATAAAGAAATGTTTTTTCAGTCAATTTTGGTTTTAAATAAATAAACAAGAAGAAAAGTTTCTAGAATTTAAACCAAACTGACTACTGGTTAAAGTGTCATGAATAATATTGTCACGGATTATCTTAGGAACACAAAAATATTAATTATTATTTTTATTCGCACAATAACGTGGTGCACTACTAAATTAGACGTACGTAAATTGATTGATATATAACTTAGATATATCAAAAGATTCCCTATGATATGACTAACTTCACAAATGAGGCCAAGGGTAAATTTATATATATATATATATATGTTATATACATTTTGCCATCTCTAGCAAATGCATTATCGTTTTGTCCCCTTCAAAATCATGTGTTAATTGGAAATCATTGACATTGTAAATATCACTGCATGGATATAAGTTTATCGACGTGATATTAATATATTAATACATGTCCCGATCACCAATTACTAGATTTTAATATGTACTTCATTGGAAATAGGAATTGCTTCGGTGACGTCAAAAACCCTGATGTGAGGTTAACGTTGAGGAATTTTCGCCACTAATATTGATATGTATATGTTTAATTTAGACTTAAAGATTGTGTATATTAATCACGACCAATTAACAACTTGGCGTAGATTGGAGAATGTATAATACATTGGGTCTGGGAGAGGATCAAAAGTTGTTGACAGATCGATACGCCGATACGACCTTTTAAGATCAAACAGATAATTCATTCTTAATTAATTAGTCATGTTAGGCAATTATAATCTCCAGCATCTCCAAGAGTGCATTTTTCTTGTGAGTATGGACCACAGAATATATATCATTTGCGTATCATTCATTTTTTTGATGAAAAAATTGCATTTATAGCACAAAAAGACCTCACTATAGGAGGATTACAAAACAAGNAGGGTCAAAAGTTGTTGACAGATCGATACGCCGATACGACCTTTTAAGATCAAACAGATAATTCATTCTTAATTAATTAGTCGTGTTAGGCAATTATAATCTCCAGCATCTCCAAGAGTGCATTTTTCTTGTGAGTATGGACCACAGAATATATATCATTTGCGTATCATTCATTTTTTTGATGAAAAAATTGCATTTATAGCACAAAAAGACCTCACTATAGGAGGATTACAAAACAAGCTCCCTCCTTTTATCATTGATCAAAATCAATTTCAGGTCTTGAGGAAGGAGATCCAAGTCTGAACTAACAAAAATAAAATCAAAATTGCTAACAAAAGAAAATTTCGCCAGAGCTGCCTGATTAGTTAATCTAGAATTCTACCAAAAAGTCCAATTTAAATTTGCCCTTCTCTATCTAATATGCATAATATCATTATATATATATATATCCCAAGCATCAGATTTTTCAACAGCATTAATCAAGTCAACAATACCTTTAATATCAGAGGACCACATCACCTTGTTCCAGCCTATCCCTTTTGCAATTCTGGTTGCCCATTCCATCGTTGGGAGCTCAGCACACCAGCTATTTTTGCACCTCAAAATCTTAGTCCTCATGAGGATCATGTCTCCTTTGTCATTTCTTGCCACCATCGCCATCGCTGCCCGCCCTTCTTTAAAAGCTGCATCCGTATTAATCTTGATCCAACCGGTTAGAGGAGATTGTCATTCTGTCTTCTCAGCTATCTCACTTAACTGACAAAGATTCAGCAGTTCTTCTTAACCATATTTTCCATCCTCCTGCCAACTGTCTGCAACCATCTGTCAGATACGTCCTCCATTTAAAATATAATTCCTTCTTCCATCTTTATTTTCAATAACAAAGTTAAATGGAGATTTATTTTCTTAATTTTTTTCTATGTGGAAAAAGCAGTACAATATAGGGGGTTCGTGTCATTTAGCCAAAAGCAGTGTGGATATATGAAGCGTGCCTTTGTATCAGAAAAAAGGTATAAGACAGAATTAAACGATCTCATTAATGTCGAGGCAATGCGGGTTAAGCTTCGTTAGCTAACTGTGCGTTGGATTTTTTTATTTTTTTAATCTTCTATTTTATGGAGAAAGTATCTCAATTATGTAACACGTATGGGTGATTACGGCATAGTTTGGACGCATTATTTATAAAAATTTAGTCTAAATTGTAGTTGGCGGTTTAATTTAGAATCATTTAAATCAATCTAAACTAAATTATTCATGAATTATTTGGTTCGATTTGGTTGAATGGTTTGAGCTGTAATATTTAATTTTAAGTTTAAATGTATTTTAATACCATTTCAAATTGAATTTGTTCACTTAGAGGTCTCTACAATTAATTTGTGCAATTGATATTCTCTAAATTGAAAAAAGTAGCACATTTGTCCAATGTAGTTGAAATTGACAAAAAAAATTGTATATTTGTCCAATTTAGTTAAAATTGACAAATTCTATAAACTTAAAATTAACATATTTTTTTCATTTTTAATTTTACCAAAAACTAAAAATAAAAATTAAAAAAGAGAAAAAAAAAACTATAAATGAATTAAATTTTTTTTTTTCATGTTTTTAATTTTTTTTAAAATTTTTGGTATAATAAAAAATGAAAAAAAAAATTTGAGAGTCATATATTATTTTTAAGTTGATAAAATTTGTCAATTTTAACTAAATTAGACAAATGTGCAACTTGTTTTTGTCAATTTTAACTACATTGGACAAATGTGCAACTTTTTTCAATTTAGAGGGTATCAATTGTACAAATTAATTATATAGACCCCTAAGTGAACAAATTTAATTTTAGAAGATACTAAAATGCATTTAAACCTTAATTTTATAATATAAACTTAATCTATATAACTAAAATACAAATCAATAATCCATCATTTAATTTATAGTCCAAATTTAATTGAATAATATAGTTCAAATTTTAAATTTTAAACTAATTTTATTACTACAATACTATGTTCAAACTAAAAATATAACAATTCAAATTTTGAACTAAAAATAATCAAATAAAAAATATATATTAAAATTCAAAACTACCCATTAATAATATTAAAAATATATTATATATTAATGGCGGTTTAGGTTGATTCAATCAAAAAAGCATCCAGACCATAAACTAAAATGTTAGTGACAGTTTGAATCGTTTTCAGACCGAACTAAACCGTTTATCCTTTACAAACCGAACCAAAAACAACAATTTAATTCGGTTTAAAAAGTTTGATTATGTTTTGTCCACCTCTAGTAACAAGTATAAAAACAGAAAGTAATCATATTTCTTTTAATGTTTAACATACAACTTATTTAATGTTAAAATCCTATATAGAAAGTAAACCTATCTCATATTGTTGAATCACTGTTGGAAGTGGATTATCATATTTTTTTATATTTTATCTATAATACTCACCCTCACATGTACAACCCGTTTGAATCATTACATGTACATTTTCGGCCGACCTCTTTTGGACTCATTCGAGTCCTCACACATTTTTTATTTATTTATTTTGGGTGGACTATTGAGTTTCGAACCTATGACCACTAGATTTTTCGGCTCTAATATCACATTGAATCATCATTGATCCTAAAAATTTAAGCTTATAGGATGTGAATCATCATCTTTTTTATATTTTATGTTTAATACATATGCATCATTAACTAAATAGAAAAAAAATAACACCTAATTACCAAAAAAAATAAAATGACTTGGCCATATGCATGCATATAATATATATATATATATATATAATAATGATTTAGTAGACTGCTTAGTTTATATTATCATACCGATGATGATGATGTGACATAAAAATTTATTATTTGTTGTCATTTGTGATCATAACTGCTGTGACCGCAACTTATACGACAAATTTTAATTGGACAATTTTATTTTATTTTTGAATAATATATAAAACTCTAATAATGGAAAATGAACTTTTTAAATATAACAGATTCAAATAACACATAACATGTAAATCTCACTGGTAATCCATCACCAATGGATCAAAGAGTTAAAATATTTGTATCACATCATCATCTTGTATAATAATGTAGCCCACTAAATCATTATATATATATATATATACTTGATATTTAAATTTTTTTTATATAAACTAATTATTATGCTGGAAAGGTCTAAAAGTAATAGTTTCTAAACTATAGCATATGTATGGAGGACAATGATCTTAAAAGTAATAATGTATTGTGTTCGATTAGTTTTAATGTGTTTAAAATTCTTCTCTCCAATTTTAATATATGTTCAACGAAAATTATTTAACAAAAGTTTATACTCATATTGAAGAATTAAATTAAACTAGCTAGAGTTTTATCAAAAATAAAATAAAATTAAACTAGCTAGAGGACTCAATTTTGTGTTGGTACTTTTATTAATAGAAGCGAGTAAAAATATATACCTGTTTTAACATTGAGCAACGTTTTAGCAAAGTAAAAGATAAAAGGTTTAAACGAACAATAATATTTGCTCTTTAATTAGCTAAACACACCATGTTCATCAAAAAAAAAAAAAAAGCCTCTATATAATCTAATTATTTGATTTTCTGGGATGTAGCAATAGTATATATATATAAACATACGCGTTATAGAGAGCTTTTGGTAACATAAAGGTGCAAAGATAGATAATACTGTTTCTAAACGATGGCCTAATTAGGTGGTTTGAACTAGAGGAGCAATCAACTACTATCAACAAGATACTTCTACAAAGGGTTCCGTTGTTTGTATTAATTACTCAAATTCTCTCAAATTTTAAAATTATTATAACTATAGTATCTCATTCAAATACTATATATATATATATATATAATTTAGTTATTGCCTAATTTTAAATAAAAAAATTCATATAAGTTTTTAATGAAGTTAGTTAAACTCCAACGGAGTAAAAAAAAGAAGATTTAGAAGACAATAGTAGATACATTTTTTTTTTTATAACTGACTATAGTAGATACATATACATATACATATATGGCTATTAAAACAAATTACGTCATAAAAGGTAGACCTTATCCAATGCTTCATTCTACTTAATATTATATAGTGAATATAATATAAAAATTGGCTACTGTAGACTGCTCTTTTATCTTTATCCCGTGGGTTTGTTCCTCTGTAGTGTAGACGGTGTGGACTTGTTATTGGGAGATTGACTTTTTAAGTTTTTATACTATTACGAAGCTTCTGATTTGGGGAGTTTACTTAGTCTACAAATCTTATAGTACAGACATATAGCATTAAATTCTTTTCGGGAAAAAACAAATAACACATCTTTTCTTTTTCTTTTTTTCGTGAATAACATTTTCTTTTTCTCTATTCACCAAAAAAAAAAACATTTTCTTTTTCTCAGTTTCACGGAGAAAATGAAAGCCACCGACAACCTTTACTTATATTTCCAAAGTATATATGCCCCACATTCCACCCTTTCGGCTAATCGGACCCTATTGGTCTAACATTCACTCCATAAGAGGACAATAAGAAGAGAGAGTTTTAATATAAAAAATTACATCTTTATTTTGTTCTTATTTTCTTACTATATGATTTTAATAAGATATTGAAATTAGAATCCTATGAATAATATTTTGTGTGTGTTTACTTCTTCTCATTTTTTTAATGAACTGTGAACTCTAAAAACATTCTAATTGGGTTATGTCAAAGATGTTTTACAGATCACTCATTTATTTCTTCACAACCCAGTTAGCTAGGCTTTTTCTTTCTTTCTTTTTTGCTAAAACCCAATTAGGCTTTTTTCACTCTAACTAAACTGCTAACCTGTTATTATATATATATATATATATATATATAGTTTTTTTTTTTTTCCCTTTCGACAATAAAAAGAGGGAGGAAAACCCCAGTTTTGTATAGAAAGTAGCCACAGTCAAAATCATAGCCAAAGAAGAGAGAGAAATTTTGTATTTTATTTCTGATTTGTTAGGTAAATTTTTGGAAAGAGGTCTATTTCATTAAACGAATTCATTATTGATCTTTTAAATTATTCAATTTTCCTAAATTTTTAACTTTATTAAATAATGAAGTTTCCAATTTTAACTAAATTTTAGGTTTTAGGGGAAAATAATTTACTTTTTGCTAAAAAACAATTTTTTTTTGGGCTCAACTAATAACTTTTAAGTTTGGATATTTTTATTTATTTTTGGATTAAAAGGTTTGGATGTTTAATGATGAAATTGAATCACACTAGAAAAATATGGGGTTCACATGCATCCCGCTGCTTGTCTGCTTTTATGCTATGATTGCAATATCAGGGGTCACTGGACCCCACAGATCAGATCACGTGTGGTTGATGCTTCGCATTTAATCATCCGCGGGGTCCAGTTTTCCTGCACCGTCGTTCAAAGTTATAAGCTGCAACACGGAGTAGCATTAGAAATTCTCAACCTTTGACTGCGTGATGAAAACGTGAGCAAGAACTATTAAAGGTCGTCATGATGTCGTCACCAAATAAGATAGGAGAGAGAAACAAGTTTTTTTTTTCGAACGTGGCCGATAATGACAGGCTGAGATTAATATGAAGTCCACAATGGACCATAAAAACCTGATCCAGGATACGTGGCAGGAGTAGAGGCGATTGTTGTGAAAGCGACGCTGTGAGAGGTGAAAATCGAAACGGTATACACATCATCCATATCATTTTGAATTACCAGTGGTGGGATGACGTCATTGACGGAGGAGGGTTACGTGTACACTGCGTACCGTCCTAGAGCGACTTAGGCATGACTCGAGTCGAGACAAAGAGAGAGAGATGGGTCTCTATTTTTTGGATGACATCCCCTCCTCAGTTCTCCGATACTCTTTTGGAATTATTTTCTATTTTACTCTTTACTATTGGCCTTCTCAGTCTTGTATTTTCAGACCAAATATTTATCGTTCCTAGATATTGTGTTTTGAGAAATTTCACAATTATTTTATTTATAATTATGCTAAAGGGTCCTAACTGTTTATAAAATTTATTTATATAAATTAATTATAAATGAATAAATCCTTAAATAATATAAAGAAAGTAAATTTTACATAGATCAGTGAAACATGCTACAAGCCAATTAAGCATGGACAAACTATTTGACATGTTAATTGATAAACAATTTGATATCTATAATATTACTGTTTTATTTAAGTCTACTATCGATCTAAATTGGAATCTGCCAGTGCAACACCAGCGTCTGTTAAAAATTTTTGACGGAATTTTTATTTTACACATCGATAAATTGTTCGATGATGAAAATATATACATAATTAATCGTTGATGCAAAAAATTTCATTCTAATAAAAATGTTATATTTTTCAAAATTTTCATCAATCACCGAACTTATTAAAACATGCTTTTTTTTTCTTTTCTTTTTTAGTTTATGGAACAAGTTAATAGGGGTGGGCAAAACCAAACCAAACCGTTCAAACCGAACCAAACCGTTGCTTTTGGTTCGGTTTGGTTTGGTTTGTAGAAGAAAATGGTTTGGTTTGGTTTACTATGTTAAAAAACCGTCATTAATGGTTTGGTTTGCGGTTTGAATATTTTTTGGACCAGACCAAACCGCAAACCGCATTTAATATTATATATATTTATAATATTTTTATTATTAATAATATATATAACTAATATATATTTTTAATTTTTAGTTTGAATTGTAACACTTTGTTTTAATTTAGATTTTGAATTGTAATATTTTTAATTTGAATTTAGTATTGTAGTATTAAAATTAGTTTAAATTTTGAACTACAAAATTAAATTTTAGTCTTGTAGTTATTTTGGACTGTAAAATTAAATGTCGCAGTTTAAACCGTTAAACCAAACCGGACCAAACCGTTTATGAATGGTTTGGTTTGGTTTGGTTTGAATGGTCCTAATGGTTTGGTTTGGTTTGTTATTAAGCTAAACCGCCATCTATAGTTTGGTCTGAATTTTTATAAAAAACCAAACCAAACCAGACCGCGCCCACCCCTACAAGTTAATGAGGAGTTATTTTTTTAATACACAGGGTTCAAGATATTGGCTACACAATTGAAAAGAAGAGTTTCAATACTAATTCTTTTAACTTAAAAACTAAAAAATTTCACCAGTGCACATTGTTCTAGAAGGACTCCTTAATAGTTGAGTAGTGTTTACACACTCGTACACCTTTTAGGGGAAAAAAAGAAGTTGAAGGGTGGTTTGGAGAATAGGATTTAAGTTTATATCCCTTTAGTTCAAAATAGACAACTTAGTTTGGTAATACCTTCCTTTGGTGGAATTGCTACATTTTGAATCGACCTTCATAAAGGCCAAGCGGTTGTAATTTATAATTACAAAACGATACGCTTTGTTTTAAAAATTCATTAATTAGTAAAATTATGTTTGATATAATAATGGAGGTTATTGAAAATGGAAATATTGCTAAAATTTGACAATCAAAGAGGTCCACCCACACAGCCCAAGTTTTACCAATTGCAAAGAAGAGTAAAGACAAAGCGCAAAGTCACAATTCATGGGTGGGACGTAGCTACTTGGAATCTGTCATCGACCAGCGCTGGGTGACGTAAGATCTCGTCACCCACAGTGTCCGTGACGTATAAGAGTGCGTAACTGGCGTTGACGTTAGAGTCTACCTCTCCTCCTTCCATATAATGCCCCTTCTCTAACGCCACCTTCACAGATCACAACCACCTCTCTCTCTATAATATTTCTCTCTGCTAACAAATTAATCCGAGTGGTGAGTAATTAACGATGCAACATGCAATTCCTTACCGAACATGGGTCGCTGGGAACCCGGTCAGCCACGAGAGAGCCCCTGAACCCGACCCGACAGATGAACCGTCGTCGTCGACCACGGTTGGTAGCGAAGCAAGTGGCGTTCAGAGAATGGTGTCAGAGAATGCTGTGGTAGTGTTTGGAAGACGTGGGTGCTGCATGTGCCACGTGGTTAAGCGTTTGTTGCTGGGTCACGGTGTGAACCCGGCGGTTTTCGAGGTCGATGAGGTCGGTGAAGCCGCCGTGGTCGACCAGCTGTCCGATATCACCGGAGAAGCAAAAGAAGATGGTGGGTTCCAGTTTCCGGTCGTGTTTGTCGGCGGGAAGGTGTTTGGTGGGTTGGAAAGTGTTATGGCTAGTCATATTTCAGGTGAATTGGTGCCCATATTGAAACAGGCTGGAGCTTTGTGGCTTTGATTGATTTTCATTATGATACTTATTTGTTTTTTTTTTTGTTCTGATTTTATGTCTGGAGTTCTTTTCCATAATTTTTTAAGAGACGAAAATCAGCAAACTGTACATTAATTTCTTCCCCTTTTCCTAACTAGTATATGAAATTTACCTTTTGCAAATTCGTAGACCATGTTAATTTTTTTTTATTTTTTATTTTTGTGACATGATTTTTAAATTAAATTATACTTATACGGAAGTCAATAGGATTTGGAGTAATTTTTATCTAGGCAGTATTCTTGGATTTTCATATAATTGGGTTTAATGTTGTTTATATTTAATTAATTAAAGGGAGTAATGTGATGAATTAGCAGGCGCTAGCTGGTTGGAACAAATAACTCCAATACTTTAAATGATTTTTTTAATAATTAAAAAAATGTTTGTAATATTGTACCGATGACTTATGGGTTCCACACGCTTAATATCTGGACCCCAATGGCCAGTGTCATACCTGCTCATATTCTGTTTAATTCTCTGGCCGTCCCACCTGCGACGTGGAATATATAAAGGACAGAAAGAAGACACATATAACAGGAAAGCAAGATTGTCAAACAACAACAGAGTAAAAAATAAAAAAAAATGATCCAAATTGTTATTATTATTAAAAATTGGACATTTAAGCGTTAAATTGAATCTGCTCTTCTTTTTTTTTCGTTTTTTTGAAAACGTTAAATTGAATCTACTCGGTATATGAACACGCTCTGAATTTCAATTTACTATATAGATCTCCATATTCTTGACTTTAGAACAATGTCCACTTTTAACTTTTTAACGGTGTCAATATCAGCCAATTCTCTAGCTATCAAGCACGTACCAATATTAATAGAATTCAATGTGCATCGCTAAAAAATTAACCCTCCCATCATTCCTTTTAATAATATCAGTACGAGAGACCTCTTATCGTATTTTTATTTTTATTTTTTTTAAATATATAATGGAATCATGCAGTATAATTATTTAAGAATTTTAAAAAGGAAAGCCTGAAAAGTAGTATCCAAGAAATATTGCACATGTGGCATGCATGGATTGACTCGAGCAAAGGGTAGGAGTTCCCCAAAGGCCTCCTTTCTAATTTCGCTTATTCTCTTTGCAACCATTTCCAACAAGAAAAATCATTACTTATCCCTAATTAAAAGAACATAAATTAAATAGCCTTGCACTTTTAATATATATATTTATTTATTTATAATTAATTACAATATTATTTAATATTTCTCAGTTTATTATTGGTTGGTGCTACTGGATAACATCGTAAACTGAAAATAAAAGACAACAGAAGAAATTTCAATATTAACTTAATTACAGAGAGTGAATATATATATAGGAAAGTTGCTAATTATGATGGGTTAGAAGTCACCTTCGCTTAGGTATTGCAATTAATCAAAACCTAACATAATACGAGGAATTGACATAAAATCACAGGATTAGTTGGAGAGATCGATTAATTCTGCTTCTTCTTCTTTTTTTGGTGAAAGATTAATTCTACTTTTTATATCGGTGGGCACACCATAAATGTTCATAGCTTATATTTTAGTCAATAGAATGTGTCTTACGTATATATCAATCTTTACGACGACAATTTTGGATATATACATACAGAGAATTGATACAAAACTTGCCAGGAGGATTTGTATTGTCCCCGATGCTCACGTGCTCAGCACGCAGGTCATCCTCCCACAACCCCCCACGCAGATTACCCCCTCCAAAATTTCCCAAAATCCCCCCCCTCCCCCGTCTCATCCTTGCCCGTGTGTCCCCCATGCGATTGAAGAGAATCTGTGCACCAAAGCCTCGTCCTTGATTGCCGAGAACCTCATATCCCCGATCGGCGAATCTCCTCATTCCCCAGCCACGCTGAGCCTCGCAAGCGATTGCCCTGATCCTCCGTCCCAAGCGGCACATCTCCTCGATTTGCAAAGACCAGCCCCGACCTCGCCGAGCCTCGGAGAATCTCCTCCCTCCCTCCCCAGCCACCCACTGAGCCCGATCCCGCACAGCCTATCACCAACCTGACTCTGTGATTGTAGGTTCTGAATTTTTTGTTTTGGTTCTGTTTTCAGAACAAATTTTTGCAATTTTTTTTTGTGGGCTGTACACATTGTGTTTATTCCAAAATTTGTTTTGTTGCCGTTTTATGGTTATTATATTATTAATCAAGAATTTGTTCGTTTAAAACAAAAAAATTTCGTTCTGTGATTGAACTTTGTGATTGTAATGCCAAAAAAAATTTTGCATAACTAGAAATATAGAATTTTAATCAAGAATTTGGGAAAAGGTTCGCACATAAGGGGAGATTTTGAAAAATTTAGAGCGTGAAATGCAATGAAGTGCAATTCAATCTATTTTTTAATGGGATATACAGATTAATATTCTCAATTATAATAATTTATAATTTATAGTTGACTTGGTCAGACCAAACAAATAAAATATACAGGCTCCGTTTAGAAAAAAAAACAATTAGTAATATATATATGAGTACCGAGGTGATCTGCGTGTGGGGGGTGGGGGATGACCCGCGTGCTGAGCACGTGAAGGTCGGGGCTTGGCGAATTTTGTATCAATTCTCTATACATACATACATATATATACATACATACATATATATATATAATATTACGTACATAGGCTAATATAAGGCCTTGTGCATTCCTAGAAAGCCAAAAAAAGGCCTTAAATATATTTTAGCCTTGTTTTTCAATTTTAATGGATTTTATATACACACGACACACGTAGAGGCGCACTCACAGCAATGGCATCATCCATTAGTGACATCCTAGCTAATAAATCATAATATCCTAATTAATCCTACTTCAACAACATGACTACCTTGATTAAGTAAATACTTGACCTCCCAACCTATTCACCAAAAGCTAATTGATCAGGAGCCTTTTTGAACCACTATTGAGCTGCTACTGTTTCAGACTCAGAACGTCTTGTCTTTCTACAACAATTATTGGAGGAAGGAATATAGTAGCATTCTTTCAGGTGCAATAACCAAATGGGTAACGAAGAAGATTAATTCGAAAGTTAACTTCACTAGCTTTTCATATTCCCACCTTAATATTCAAATGTGGTTAAACAGATAATGGAAAGAACGACATAATATGTGGTCAAAACATATAGCAAGTGTCGCTTATTTGTTTTTAAAGCTTAATGCTCGATAGCAGACTCTCGTGGTTGACCAAATTGCTTATCTATTGGCCTTTAATTGTTGGCATAAAGAATACTTTATTTGATTAAATTATATCATAAACTAGTAGGGCAAGCCTAATTCTGTGTTCCATTGGTTCATTATTAATTGGATTAGTTAATTATACAATGTAAAGTCAAAATTTCATTAGGCCGATGCCAACATAGTGAAATGCATTTTCCTTTTCCTTACTCTTTTGGATCACCAAAAGGTGTTGATCTTAAGTCAACCATAATTGTATTTTCTTTAATGGTTGGACATCATACTAAGGGGCATTACAATATTCCCCACCTTTCACCTAATCCGGTAATCCGCAATTCACACTTTAATTGTCTTCTTTTATCCCTTTTAATTATCTCTTTCTTTTTCTTTTTTTCTTTTTTTGGTTGAACTACACAATCATAAATGGTTGTCTTAAGACAATTTTCTTTTCCTGCAAACTAGGGATATAGATTATGTCCCCATCCATTTGTTTATCCAATGAATTGATAGCACGTCAAATTGGAATTTTTACTTAAAAAATGATTAGTGGAGCCGACCCATTGAATTAAAATCTATAAAATTTCTCTTTCAAGCGCGTAGTCAGTACTTTTATCTTTGTTGTTTTTTAATGTTATTTTTTTGGGAATAGAATTTCATCTTGATCTCTTACTCTGAGACTTCTTTGGAACTCAACCTAGCTGCCTTTTTGAAGAGAATTTTGAAAAAATAATGAACTTTCAAAAACAGATTATCGTGGAAGGACTATTTTTTTTTTTTACTTTTTGTGACGAATTTAGCTCTATCAAAAATCAGTTTTTTTTATTACAGTACTGCAATTGATTGCTTGTTTTCTTAATTAGTGGAAAAAAAAAAAAAAAAAAGGGAAAGGAAAACCACTTTTTCCTTTTTATGTAAGTTACATGAAAAAGGGGTAAAAGAGACTAGTTGATTTTATTGCATAGATTTTTTAATATAGGGAGAGCAGGCAAAAATACCTCTTGATAATGGATTTTATGTTTTCTGCCAAGCTCTGAAAGTTACGAGAAAAATTAGAGGCTTAGAGCGATTCATCAACATATTTAATTTCAATATACATGTGAGGCAGAGAAAGAGATAAAGGAGAAGACCAAGCTTAACAAAATCCACATTTTATAAGTGGGGCAATGTTGATCTTCCATTTTTAAGGACTTTTGAATTGTACCTTTTTTGTTTTTTGGTGAATGTTTTACACCTATACGTGTCTGCCACTTTTGTTGTGTATATAATATATAAATGTGAAACATGAAATGGAAAAAGCTCAATGTATTATTGAGTAAAAGTCAGAGAATACAACTGATATTACAGATAAGTATAGATAAACTACCTACACTTAGATACACGCATACACAAAACAAATATAACACTATTGGTTACAATGCTTATCATATTACACATCCCCTGTTCAAACACCTTAGTGCATATCCAGTTTGATAAATGATTTCAAACGTTTCCTAAAACCTACTTCTAAAACAATGGACTAATGTTATATTAATCTTAAGGAAGAGGGTGTTCATTATAATCTTATTTAAATAATTAAAAAACAATCTTAAAAGTTAATATTTAAATTTAGTAATGAAGTTCTTTTACTTTGATTCTCTCTCAGTGGAAAATTTTACAATACTTCATAAAAAAGTTGTACTGAAACAATTTTTATAAATTTAAATAATATTGTTGACAAATTAAATAAAATAGCGCATAAAATAGATAAGGGATAATTTTAGAAACACTTACTGATTTTTAGTATAATATCAAATTAAACTCTCAGGTTTTAAAAATTTCTTAAACACCTCTTACACCGTAAAAAGTCAGTAACTCTGACGGTGTCAGAGTGCTAAATGACATTAATACTCTTATTTTAATAAAATAATAATAAATTATTAAAAAAATTATTTTTTAAAAAAAATAAAAAAATTAAATTATCTCTTTCTTTCTCTCTCCTATATTTTTTTTTTCTCTCATTTTCTCTTTTCTCTCCCCCTCATTCTCTCTCACTCTCTCACATTTTTTTTTTCTTTGGTCTGCACCGTTTCGAAGAACCAAGCCAAAAAAAAAAAATTATATTACTGTATTTATTAAAAAAAA